>JADRCD010204640.1:11241-25756 GCA_019843815.1 Montemys delectorum | reverse complement strand
GAAGACCAGCCTCAAGTGTGTGCAGCACCATTCCATGGACCGGCTCTTGGGTACAAGAAAGGACAAAGCAGGCTGAGAAGGGGCCTCTCAGTGCTCTCTTCTTCCTGGCTGCAGAGACTGTGTGACGGGCTGCCTCAAGGTCCTGCAGCCATGACTCCGCCTCCATGGAAGGCTGCAGCCGAGGACTGTGAACCAAAACAAACTTTGTACGTTAAGTTGCTTTTGTCAGGCATTTTGTACACAACAAAGGAAGTAACTAATACAGAAAGCGTATAACTGAGCCAGATGGTGGTGCACACACGCCTTTAATCCCAGCACTTGGGAGGCAGAGACAGGCAGATCTCTGTGAGTTCATGGTCAGCTTGGTCTACAGAGCAAGTTCCAGACATCCAGGGCTACACAGAGAAACCCTATATTGAAAAACCAAAAAAGTATATAACTGCCAAGTATTGAATAAAGTAATTTACTAGCTTTTTACTAAATAATAGTTACAAACAGAAAATTCAGTAAGTAACTGAATAAAGAAATGAAAATTTGGAAAGAACATCTCTTTATTGTAGTAAAATTATAGTTCCATAAATACAGATGGGTGACATTAATAACAGGAGCTAAAGTTAGCAGGCAAATGTATACTGTCGCATGTCTTGTAAATCAGTAAGAAGATGCAAAGGCAATCCTGCGGCATCAATGTCAAAAAACGACAGCCTGAATTTCATCTTGAGGAAACAGCCCACTAGCCTAAGTTGAGGAATGTTATGCAAAGTAACTGACCATTCTCCCCTTTGTATGTGTGTACAGTGTATTTTCATGTTCAAGTGGGCCTATGTATGTGTGCATAAAGGACTATGCATGTGTGCATATGTGTGTGGAGACCAGAGGCTGACGTTGCATGTCTTCCTCAATTGCTTGCCACTTTATTTTTTGAATCAGGGTCTCCCACTGAACATGGAGCTCAAAAGTTAGGCTAGACTGATTTGTCAATGGGCCCAAAGGCTTTTACTGTCTTCACCTCCTCAGGAGTAGGATTATAGACAGCCAATGTGTAGGTGACATGGCTGCACATGCCTACAATCCCAGCATTGATGGACAGAGACAGGCAGATCTTGAGAGCTCACTGACCAGCCAGTGTAGCGGAAATTGTGATCTTCTAGTTCAATGAGAGACTCTGTCTCAGGCCAATAGGGTAGAGAGAATTAGAGGAAGACCCCATATTCTGCTCTCACCTCTACATGTATGTGCACAAATGTGCACATTTGTACATTCACATATTTGTACCATAGACATACACATGGACACACACATACACATGCATATGCAAATATTTTTTTAAAAAGGACTATTGGTTTCCCCTGGGAGAAGAACCAGACATATTGGAATTATGCTCCATGTTGATCTGGGTTGGGGTATGTTGAATATGTTCACATCTAAATTCCATCAAGCAGTGGACATTTAAATGTCATGTACTCTGCTATAGGCATGTTATTCCTGAATGGAGAAAAAAAATGAAAGAAAGAAAAAAGAAAAGAAAACCACACACAAATCAATTCACCCTAGTTAAGTTGAAGAGTAACCTCCATAATGTACATTGAACTAGGCTCCTAATAGAAGCCATACCATTTATCATCACAGTGCTTTCAATAAATATAACAAATGCCCAGAAGAGAAGTCACACGTCAGATTTATAGCCCAACTCACATTTAAAGGATATTTATAATGGACACATTTAAAGGATATTTATAATGGACACAAATTGAATAAGGCAACTTTTTTTAATTGTATTGATTCTTCCTGAATCTTCCAGAAAGATTTAGGAGTTTGATCTCTAGCCCCAGGGAGGCTGGAGAGGTAGATCACTCAGCCAGCATGGTAATTGCTGCCCAAGCATGAGGACCTGAGTTCAATCCTTGTGCATGGTGGCAGACACTTACAATCCCAGAGCTGGAAAGACAGAGATGTTGGGTTTCTAGGCTCACTGGTCATCCAGTCAAGCCTAATCAGTTAGTTCCAGAACACTGAGAGACTACAACACTGTCTCACACAACAAGGTGGAGAATGACCGAGGAAGACCCATGAAGTTGACCTCTGACTTCTACAAGCATGCACACATGTGAACACACACACACAAAGAGAGAGGAGGGGGGTAAAGGAGGTGGGGGAGAGAGAGATGGAGGGATCCACATAAAACAAAAATCAGGTACCGAGAAGGTTCTCTCTCTCTCTCTCTCTCTCTCTCTCTCTCTCTCTCTCTCTCTCTCTCTCTGTCTCTCTGAATTTCAAGATTTTTTTTGTAATTGCCATATCCTTAAATTTTTATCATGATCATAGAATTCTGACTGCCTCTATTTAAAATGCACTCAATCAAAGGGCACTCTAGACATGTCGATCTTTGTAAAGAAATGTGACTTCAAATACTTGAAGGGGAAAAAAAGGATAGCTTTTAAGTTTTCATTTGACCTCTCCGACCACCTTTTCTGCCAGCTTTTGAGTTTCACCCTATTAACTTTCCCTTCCATTGGAGTTGACTATCACCAGTCATAATAAAATCAAGTTTATTTATTGTAGACTAGATGGACAATGGCCTGTAATCCCGTTGCAGACAGCTGTGCTATGTCTCTTTGCCACATGTACTAGAGACTGGTCCACTCTACCTAAGCACCTCTTGCTCTATTTAGTCCAGGAACGCTGGGATTCTCTCAATGGGATCCTCTCCTAATAGCCCTGGTTATAAGAACAGTCTCTTCCATGGAACACTCTAGTATGTAAGATCACAGGCCTCAAAATCAGACATACCTGGCCCAAGTTCTAGCTCGGCCATTTTTAGTAGTATTGTCTTAGGCAACTTGCTTACTCTGAAGATACTAAATATGTCTACTTAGGGCTTTATTGCTGCAACTCTTATAAAGGAAAACATTTCATTGGGGCTGGCTTACAGTTCAGAGGTTCACTCCATTATTGCCGTGGCAGGAAGCATGGTGGCATGCAGTCAGACATGCTGGAGAGGTAGCTGAGAGTTCTACATCTGGATCTGCAGGCAACAGGAAGAGAGAGTGATGCTGGGGAGCTTCTGAAACATCAAAGCCCACCTCCAATGACACACTTCCTCCAACAAGGCCACATCCCCAATAACGCCACTCCCTATGAGTCTATGGGGACCATTTTCATTCAGACCACCACAAAATGTGTCTTTATGATATGCCAGCAAATGTGGGAGGAAACAGTGGCCAATGAAACAAAGTCCACAAAATCTTAAAGGAACATTCAACAAGACAAGGACACAGATGACTGCAAATAGTTGGGAAAATAAGCCTTATGTGACAGAGTGCTGGAGATGGGCAGTGTTCAGTTATGCTTGCTACTTGCCTTTTCTGCCCTGACCTTGTACATGTATATGTATGTTATAGGGGGAGCATGTATGTGTGCATGCATACACAAGCCAGAGGTCAAACTCAGCTATCATTCTACTGAAGCTATCTACTGTTTGTTCGTTCGTTCTTCCTTCCTTTCTTTTTTTTATATTTTTTTTTGTTTTGTTTTGTTTTGTTTTTTCGAGATAGGGTTTCTCTGTATAGCCCTGGCTGTTCTGGAACTCTGTAGACCAGGCTGGCCTCGAACTCAGAAATCCTCCTGCCTCTGCCTCACAAGTGCTGGGATTAAAGGCGTGAGCCACCACCGCCCGGCCTTCCTTCCTTTATTTTTTTCTTTCCTTTCTTCTGAGACGGAATCAGGCTCTCTCACTGAGTTCTGGCATTCACTGACAGATTGTCCAGCAGGGATCTCTAGTCCTGGGATTGCAAGCACATGCTTGGAGCTTGTACTCAGGTTCTCATGGGCAAGCACCTCACCAACAAAGATGTGCCCCTAGCCCCTGCTCTGCCCTTTCTGGTTGCTTAAAGCAGTAGTCCTCAACCTTCCTACCGCTAGGACACTTTAATACAGCTCCTCCTCATGTTGTGGTGACCCCACTACCACAAAAGTAACTTCTTTGCTACTTTATAACTGTGATTTTGCTACTGTTATGAATCATAATGTAAATATCTGTGCTGTTTGATAGTCGTAAGTGACCCTTATGAGAGGGCTAGTTGAACCCAAAGGGGCTGAGCCCCCCCCCCCCAGGTTGAGAATACTGGCTTAGAGGCTATGGAGCTAGAACAGAAACCTTTCATAGTGGCTGTAACATACAAGAAAGAAACCAGAAGGAAGGGGCTTCCATTGAAGCACCATGTCCTACCAGCTGCTCTGTGTTTGGGCTAAGCACTCACAGCCGACTTACCAGTAACCAAAGCAGTTATTCCCTCCTGGGAGCATTTCTGCTTTGATTGTCATCAAATATGACATCTGGAAGGAATTCAGAAATTGATTCCTACCAGTAGAGTGAATGCCAGCAAGTACAAGGTGGTACCACTTTAATTAAACACACGGCAAATCCCCATTCATCTGATTCTCCTTCCTTCGTGTAAGGGACCCACATCCTTCCTGCCCCCTAAGTGTCTACACCAAGGAAAGACACTTCCTGAATCCTGTTACCACACACCTACCCTGCATTTAAAAAAAAAAAAAAAAGTTAAGTAAGTCGCAATCCACCAGGTTCATATTTTATTGAGTCACGGTAAACTAAAGTAAAGGAAAATGGGAAAACTTGCCGGAAGGAAGACAGCTTTTCGAAGGCAGTTGGTGAATAGAGTGAAGAGGGGCATCCTGGCTGTATGTCTGAGCTGTTAGAAAGCTGCAGTGATTACGTTATTCAGCAGTAATCTAAGACTCTCCCACACTGACTCCCGGAGGGGAGAACCTGGGGTTTTAATCATTTAGTAATGCACTTGTGTCCAATCTTGCAGGTTTGTCAAGAGCTGTAAACGAATCACATTTTTTATTCACTTTTCTCTTTGGGGGCCAGTTCCAGTTCTTATCTGCAGCACAGGCAATTTTAAACAGAGAGGACACATGGGAAGGGAAATGGTCTTCTCAGGCCCAGCAGGGCCTCCAGGTGAGGGGCAGGCAGCTAGAGGACTTGGGGAAGGGCTTCAGCCCTGCTTAAGACCCAAGTTCCCACAAGCTGGATGCCGGGCAGCAGGAGCCAAGGGGGCTGCAGCACCCTGCAATTTTCTGGCCCCCAGTACCAAGTCAAGTGGGGCGAAGTCTGGCTTATGTGCTTGCTCCCTCATGGCCATTCACCCTTTATGACACTGTATGACTTGGTGAGTGTGTGTGTGTGTGTGTGTGTGTGTGTGTGTGTGTGTGTGTGTGTGTGAAAGGTTGAGTTGTCATTTCTGCTTTGTTGTGGCTTCATGGGCTTGCTGTGTGTGTGGTCCACATCAGTCTCCTTGGGGACTATTGGCTGGGTGGACTGTGTGTGATGGATTTCTGATTGCTGTGGGACTTTCACACACCCCCAGAATGGAATGTAGCAGCATCTCGGTCTCCACCCATCTGCTTTCCTGTTCGGAAATGATAACCAGTTCAAATGTGTTGACTCTGCTGTTGTCTAAGTCACACACAGTACTACCCATGCCTCAGGCATGACATCCAACACACAGGTGGCAAGTGCCCCAGAATAGGCTTGAATCTGACCAACACATTCACTGAGGTTTGTTTCAGTTTTGTTTGTCTTATTTCCCACCCCCACCACCCCATTTTTTTTTTTGATAACTCAGTTGTGGGGCTCTTCAACATGATCTATAAATAGCAATGTTGGGCTACGAAGGTTGCACACTCCTGGCTGATTTGTGAGTAAGACCCCCCCCCATGGAATTCAGGTTCACTTTTTTCTGATAGTGTGGCCTGTCAGTTACTCAGCAATTTTGAAAGTCTGGTTTTTTTTAAAAAACAAAACAAAACAAAACAAAACAAAACAAAACAAAAAAGACAGACAATCCAGCCTAGGAGGCTGGCTCCAAGGTTAAGGTACTCACCATCCAAGCAAAGGGGCCAGAACTTGGATCCCTAGAACCTACATAAATATTAGTTGGTAGAGGTGCTTGTCCTGTAACTCCAGCCTTTGGAGGTAGAAACAGGCCATCCCTCAGACAGATTACTAACAAGTAAGACTAGTGTCTTAGTTAGGATTTTACTGCTGTGAACAGACACCATGACCAAGGCAACTCTTATAAGGACAACATTTAACTGGAGCTGGTTTACAGGTTTAGAGGTTCAGGCCATTATCATCAGGCAGAAACATGGCAGCATCCAGGCAGGCATGGTGCAGGCAGAGCTGAGAGGTCTACATCTTCATTTGAAGGCTGCTAGTAGAATACTGACTTCCAGGTAGCTAGGACAAGGGTATTAAAGCCCATGCCCTCAGTGACACACCTACTCCAACAAGGCCACACCCATACCAACAAAGCCACACCCACTCCAATAAGGCCACACCTCCTAATAGTGCCAATCCTAGGCCAAGCATATCCAAATCATCACAACTAGCCATATAGGCAAGCTCTGGGTTTCATTAAGAGACTATCTCAGAGCTGTTGGGATAGAACTTTGATCATAGCACTCTGGGAGACAGATATCTGCGAATTCCAGGCCAGCCAGAGCTATACAGTGAGACTCTTTCTGAGAGAAGGGGACTGGGGGTGGGGGGAGACTCAGAAGAATAAAGTGGAAGGCCAATCAAGAGAGATTTCTGATTTTAATGTCAGGCTTCCCTTTGTCCATGCACAAATGTACACTTGCACCCTCCCAAAGTGCTCCCACATGTATGCAAACACACACACAGGAAAAAAATGAACACAGACTAGTTCTGCCCAAGTTGAATGCTTAGAAAGTTAAATGAGCACACATGTAAAGGAGATCTTTAAGATATATATTCAGGAACTAGAGTAGGTTTTTCATGAAAAAAAAATTCTCAAAGCACTGACAGGTCACAGAAAGAGAAATGTAAGTTGCTCTTGGCTATATTAAAGCTGTTCAACTTCACTAACAATAAGAAAAACACAGGCAGTGCTATACAAGGATATCATTTTTACGTATTAAACTGGCAAAGATTCAATCTCCAAATTTTATAACACATTCTGGAACAAATAACAGAATTCTGCACTCTCATACACTGTTGGCAAGAATGCAAAAATGGTACAGCCCTTTGGGGACCTAAGTGGCAATGGCAATCCAAATTACAAACGCATTGACTTTTCATGCAGCAATCCAACTCCCGAGGATTTCTTTTATATCGGCACCTAAACCAGCGCTCAGTACAGTGACACAGACACCCTGTTAGAGCTGTGAGCATGAACAATGGGCTGGACAGGGGTCCCTGCCAAGCTAAGGGCAGGTAGGCAAAGAAGCCAAGGTATGGTGATATGGTGGCTCAGCTGGAGAAAGAGAAGGCGCTCTGTCCCTTGTAGAAAACAGCTCAGGAAAACCACTCAGTGAAACTGAAGATTGAAAACAGCACAGGGCATCCTAGTTTCCATGAAAATGACAGAGTAGCATATTAAATGGAAATAAAAGCCAGAAGGCCCCATAACACATGAATAAGACCTGTTACTGAGAAGAGGCCAGGAGAGAGGAGATTTGGTAGGTGGAGTCAGGACTTAGAGTAATAATTCCTTTTGATTTCTTCTTGTTTTTCCTAGTGCTAGAGAAATCCTCTATGACTGAGCTATATCACCCAGCCCCCTAAATTCCTCTTTATTTTTTTTAACCAGGTGAATATATTGTCACCTCATATTACAAATTCAAAATAAAGAAAATAAACATTTTTCTAAAAGGAAGTGCTTTCAGCATCAGTTGAAACCCGTATTTGGACTACCTGTCATTCAGAACGTTTTCTGGTCTGCGGCTGCACTGTAAACTTAGTTCTGTGACCTGGGTGGCAAGTCGTGGGTCTCATGCTCAGAGTTAAAGGGCAGGCTTTACTACAGCAGCGAGTGAGTGAAGGGTTTTGCTGCTTCCTTTTCATAGGGAATGATCAGTTAGCTTTCTCTACCAGAAACTGTTCATCGGGGGGTTAACAGGAAAAGAGAAAGCAAATTTCTCTCTCTCTCTCTCTCTCTCTCTCTCTCTCTCTCTCTCTCTCTCTCTCTCTCTCTCTCTCTGTGTGTGTGTGTGTGTGTGTGTGTGTGTGTGTGTGTGTAAAAGACTATTTTTGCTTTTGTTTTCCGATTTTATTCCTCCCCCCTTCTTTGTTTGTGTGGATTGTTTTGTTTTTTTTATACAGAGTCTCTCATTGGCCCGGAACTTTCCAAGTACGGTAGGGTAGAATACTGACCAGTGAGCCCCAAGAATCCACTTGTATCTGCCTCCTAAGCATTGGGATTACAAGTGTACTCATGCTTGACTTCTTTTTTAACATTGGTTCTGAGGACAGAAGCCAGATCCTCATGTTTCCAAGGCAAGCACTTCACTAACTGAGCCATCCACACATCCCCAGTAACCTTATAGATGATGGGAAGGCAAAAGGACATCACCAAAAAAAGTGAAGGAGAAAAAAAAATGGGTTCCTTCTCGAAACTCGGCAAGAGGACTCTGACTTAGTTTCTTGGGGTGGAGGGGGGCAGGGTTCCATTCGAACCAAACCAAAAGCAATGGAGGCTGGAAGGGACACACATCTTGCCTTGAGTCCGAGTAGAGCTGAAGGCGGAGGAGACACTTGTGAGGTCAAAGGCAAGTCTCTCCACACACCTTCCAGCGCTGTCCTCATTACCGCTTTCCTTAACTGAAAGAGAGAGGTAGCGGGAGATCACCACAGAGAGATGATCGATAAAAAGACTCCTACACCAAAAAGCCAAAGAAAATTTGTTCTTCCACGCCTCAATTTCCTCTACGCCCCATAATTTATACAAAACACCATCTCCTCTACTGCAGGGTGCCTGATTTATAGATTGGGCATCTGTTTCATATAAAGGGCTCCGAATGGAACAACAACCTATGTTCTAAGAGAAACGGGATTCCTTACATAAATCACTTCCGACCCAGCAGATATCTCACACTGAATTTCTGTTAAATCCAGGCACATTTTTCTTTTCCTCAGAGCTTGTCCCGCAGGTGGCTATTAAGACAGAAAAACATATATTTCAAGCTGTTAAGAGACCGCAAAATACCAATAATATATCTAGAAATCAGTTTATTTCTTTAGGTTTTTTTTTCCCTATTATACAGGTTTTTGTAAATGTTTTCAGGATGAAATATTTAAAGCAATCAATGTCCTCAGAGATCTTCTAGTCCAGGAAGGAATTTGCAGACAAATGGAATTTCCTTGTTCCCTCCCTAGTCTCTCGCTCAGAGCAGACATTACTAATTGATCACTTCTTCCCTGTTCAGGTTGCTTGAGGCCCTAACTGTACTTCTCAACCCGAGCAGCCCTAGGAAGGAGATCTGTTCCCACGCAGATTGGAACTGACCAATCCAGTTCCTTCAAGACTACGGAGCTGAAGGACAGAGGGGAAGTGGACTTCTACAAGGTCACAAGCAAGTCAGTGATGCCCATGGGACATACTCGATATTCTTCTTGGTCCACATTACCTGACAATGAATTTCGGTCAGCGCATGTGATTCTTGTTTTGTTTTTCAACAGAGCAATTCTTCTTTCCTTCAAAAAAAATTGTTTACAGACCAAAACAATCCCAATTAGCTACATTTTTCAAATAAACAGTCTACCAGGGATGGAGCTCTCAGTGGTAGAAAGCTAACATAACATGCTAAAGCCTCAGGTTCAAGTTCAAGAACAAATAAAACTGAGATGGCGCAGTGGGTAAAGACTCTTTCTGACAAACTCAGGGACCAGAGTTCTATTCCACAATCTCACCCCTGAAAACAGAAGAAAATGGACTGGGGTAGGTTGTCCTCTGACCTCCATACCTGCCCACACATACCCATACACACACACACACACACACACACACACACACCCCACATGCACATTTGAGTGTGCATGCACTTAAGCACAATCAATCAATCAATCAATCAATCAATCAATCAAATGTAATATCTAAGAAATGGGTATATTGGCATAGGGAGCTGGAAGCAAGAGGATCAGGAATTCAAGGACTTCCTTAGCTACCTATGGAGTTTGACACCAGCTCGAGCTGCATGAGGCTTTGTCTCTGAATAAGTAAATAAACAAATAAATGAATAAGCAAATGAAATCTTTTTTTAAAAAAGAACCTACCTGTCATTCCAACACAATCTAGAAACTAGCCACCTGTCTGTCACTCGAAATATCATTTTGTTTTATCAATAATCTCCTTATCAATCTGCTTCCTCCTCAGCGCAGGGGCCATAATTATTATTAAACCGGAAATTACTTTTCATCTGGCTACCACAAAGGACCAGTCACTGAGCTTGATGCATGGACAAGGCCCTCCATCACTGAAGCAGTGCAGAAGCTCATTAAGCAATTTATCACAGTCTTTATTAAACCTCAGAGAGGCTTTAATTTTTTCCTTGTGCCTCAGAAAAAAAAAAATTTCCCGGAATTACTGAATGTCTGAATAATGAAAGTCAGATAGGGCCTTTCAATTCCAGCGATTACACAAACTACAAGAAACCATGGGATTCTAGAAGTAATCTGGCCAGGATAACATAGCTATGGACCAGGCCTCACAATTTTAAATTCCTTCTAATTCAAAATGCCATCATGGTGGGAGAAGAATGAGAATTTTATCAAAGTGTAGTGCTACACACCAGCAGTCCCATCACTCAAAAGGCAGAGGCTGCACACCAGCAGTTCTGTCATTTAAGAGGGAGAGGCCGGGGGAATTTGAGTTTCAGGCTTTTCTGGGCCACATAGAGTAACCCTGTCTCAAAATAAAATAAAATAAAACAAAACAAAATTAAAAGGTATTTCCTGTATAGCATATAATTATAATACAAAATATGCTCAGTTTTTATTTTGGGAAGCTGCTTTTTGTTTGTTTGTTTGTTTGTTTGTTTGGATTTTTTCTTTTTAGTAGTCCTGTTTTGTTTGTTTGTTTGTTTGTTTGTTTGTTTCAAAGCAGGTTTTCTCTTTTTAGGCCTGACTGTCCTGGAACTTGCTTTGTAGAACAGGCTAGCCTCGAACTCAGAGATCTACCTGCCTCTGCCTCCCAAGTGCTAGGACCAAAGGCATGCACCACTACCACCAAGAGTGGTTAGCAAGGGGCCAGGTAATTGAGTTGAGTTTGATAAAGTTATGGAAGGATCCAAATTTATTTTCTCTACTGTTATCTTTAAACCTTTATTGCTGTATTTTCATTTCTTTTCCCAGGTTAATGTCTAGAGCAAATTCCATGGCTTATTTGGAAACAATTTCTCATTTATAATCCCATCTTCAGATATTAAGATGGCAGTGTGGTACAATTCTAATTTTTCTCCCCAAGAACTCAGATCTACTTCATGGTGGGAACAGGGAAGAGACTGTTTCTCTCCTTGCTCTGCCTCCTATTTATTCTCTGTCACCTCTGGGCAGCCTGAGATCCAGTAGGAGAAAGGAGAAATGATTACAAACAGAGACATTACATAAAAAATAAAAAAGGATTTAAGTCTATTGGTGATACAACATTTCAGACATTGCCTCCTTCCTTTTGGGGTCAATCCCATGAGTTCTTTAGAGACTCAAAGTTTCCCCTTCAGTACCATGATAGGAGCCCTCACTGCTCCATTGCTGTGAAGAAACTCTATGACCAATGTAACTCTTATATAAGAAAATGTTTAATTGGGGGCTTGCTTACAGTTTTAGAGCCCCTGATAATCACATCAGAAACAGACAAACATGGCACTGGAACAGTAGCTGAAAGCTTTACATCCTGACTCTCAGGCAGCAGGCAGAGAAAAAAAACAATGGGCCCAATATTGGGTTTTAACTTCAAAGCCTACTCCCAGTGGCACATCTCCAACAAGGCCACACCTCCTTATCCTTCTCAAACAATTTATCAACTGAGAACTAAGGATGCAAATCTACGAGCCCATGGGGGCATCTCATTCAAACTACCACAGTAGCCAAAAGATGGTCTCAGTGTCTGATCTTAACTGCCTCTAGTTCCTAAGTGTTAGGATAATAGGCATCTACTACCACACACAGCTTGTGCACTGCTGGAGGTCAAACCCAGGGCTTCCTGCATACTAGGCAAGCTGTATCATTGAGCTTCATCCCCAACCAATTGATGCTAATCTATGGGTTTTAAATCCTTAGAGCTATATGTGTACTTTACAAAAATGTTTCTAGAATACATTTCTAAAAACTAATGCTGTCACTAGTAGCATAATGATTGGGTACATAGCACTGAATGTTTCTTTTAATTCACCTAATTATAGCAATTGGGCACGGAGGCACTGCTTGAAAAGTTAGCATTCTAAGCTTGTTATGAATTTGTGATTAAGCACTCTTGGAATTCTCCTAGGTGATATTTTCATTTTTTTTTCTCCACAGAAGAGAAATATATCATACAGAACATTAATTTCATGGCTTTGAGTCCTGGAATTATTCATTGTAGGACTGAGGCACATTTCTAGAATACAGTCCATGACAGGATATCCTGCATGGTAGTTCTGATTCTACCTCTACAGGGATTAGGCTAGTTGGCATTCATGACCTCATCAAAGTCAATTCAACCTAACAGTACTTCTTAAGTAGAAATAAGACCCAAGCACTTGGCAAGGAGGCTGAAATTATATACTTGTAATGTGGTGAGTTGTTACTTGCACCAAAAACAAAACAAAAAACACTTAGCACTAACAGATTCAAGTGTAGTAAAAATAACACTGAGATCTCATTACTGTGTGTTATGTGGTACTGGTTAAAGGGACTCTCTTAGTAACTGTTCTATTACTGTGAAGAAACACGATGACCAAGGAGACTTTTAAAAAAGAAAGTGTTGAATTGGGGGCTTGCTTACAGTTTCAGAAGTTAGTACATTGTCATTATGGTAGGGAGCATGGTGGTACACATGACAATGGGGCACTAGCTGAGAGCTTTACATCCTGATTCATAAGCAGCGGGTAGAGATGGAGAGGTGATAAGCAGCGGGTAGAGATGGAGAGGTGAATCCTGCTATCAGCTTTGGAATCCACAAAGCCCACCCCTAGCGATACACATCCTCCAACAAGGGCATGCCTCCTAAGCCTTCTAAATCTTTTAAAAAGTTCTACTTACTGGTGACTAACACTCAAATGTATGATCCTATAGGAATCATTCTTATTCAAACCATCACATTCTACTCCATGACCCTAGATGCTTGTAGCCATTTCACAATGCAAAAGTCCATTCCGTCCAACTTCAGGGGTCTCCATAATCTTTCAGTCTTAACACTGTTTAAAAGTCAAAGGGTCTTCTGAAATTCATAGGGATTACACACACACACACACACACACACACACACACACATGATTTGGAAAGGAGACTGTACCAAATAATGATCAAAGAAGATCCCTCCATTCTATACCTTTTCTTTTGTCTAGTCATTCAGAAATACGGCATTTATCAGCGATGATTGCTGTTACTTGCTACCTCACATTATTTTTATCCATATATTTGCCATAGCCCATGTTCCCTTCCACAAATATATAAGCTTCTGCGTTTTACATACTGATATGCCACATCTCTGAGGCCTCACTGAAACACTGATACTCTGTACCATGCAGTCTCTTGACTGACATCACCCATATACCATGTTGTCTCTTGACTGGAGTCACCCATTTGGTCCATGTCACCATCTGCTCATTGCCACACCACATTTGTAGCTAGAGAAAATATTGTGACTGGGGTTTTTTTTTTTCCTTCCACCTGCCTCATGACAGGGTCCTGACTTTCCTCACCCAAGTAACTTAACACAGTTCAGAGATCATTCAAGAACCAAACTACTGGCTGCTTCAGATTCATGCCTTACAAACTGATGAAATGCCTATAATACAGGTCTTTGAAACATGCCTTTGATTTTTCTTACAGTCTAATCTCTTTAGGTTTTTCCTGGTGTGTATCACTAGACTGCCCCCAGACAAGAGTTTATAACAATCTCTTAACTGTGACCCCCCCCCCCACCATGAAATCAAAATCACTAAGAGGATCACATTTACAATGGCACAGAGTATATATTATTCCAAAATGGGGGGAAAATGAGCAGTGCAAGTAAATACCGGACCAAAGCAAGACCAAAACGCAGTAGGGCAGACTCCAAATCCTCTATCTCCATGTCTGATGTCAAAGCACTCTTCAGATCTCCGACACCTTCCAGTTTTCTTGAAAGCAACATATCTCTCTCTTTCTGAAGATGGTTTCATACTCTGTTAGAGCCCTCTTTGGCAGGTATTCTATGACTCTACCATCTCCAACATCTTGGGGTCTCTAACATAATCCAGGATTTACCTTCGCAGCTTTAGTCAAACAGCCTTTCTGGGCCTCCATGCAGGGACACCTCTGACATGCACCTGACCTCAGTGGCTTTCCTCAGGTCCAGAAGGAAATTACACAACCCCTGACTTGTATCTTTAGTTCTAAAGCCAGATAAGCTGCCACATTCTACTGCTTGATAAGGCTGGAACTTGACTCCCATGTTCAACTACCTCCACTTCAGCTTTCTGTTGCTGGTGGTTTCCTTTACTTCTTAAG
>JADRCD010204639.1:0-15999 GCA_019843815.1 Montemys delectorum | reverse complement strand
AGAGGGGGAGGAGGAGGGGGAAGGGGAAGGGGAAGGGGAAGGGGAAGGGGAAAAGGAGGGTTCCAGAGAGGGAGTAGGTGAGGATGCCTCACCAGGCTCTCCCTACACAGCTTACTGAATGCCATGTCTTTATCAGTAAAACAGGAGATAGGAGGGTCTTGCTGGTTGTGGCTCAGGCCTTTCATCCAGGTATTTGGGAGATGGAGGTAGGAGGATTGTGAACTCAAAGCCAGATTCTGGCTCACAAATAAATGGCCCTCATCCATCAGTTAGTGTGCTATCTGTGGCTCCCCTTGCTGTGCTGTGGAGTGTCTTGAGTTTCTGGTGATGGCATTCCTTGTTTTTTAACAAGGATGTATTTATACCTCAAGATGGGAAGAAGGTGACGTGGTACTGTTGCGGGCCGACTGTCTATGATGCGTCTCACATGGGACATGCCAGGTGGGTCTCATGCTAGGGATCTGTATTGCTGGAGGATTGAAGGCAGCAGAAAGGGGAAATACACAGAGCCCATGGTTGCCATCCTGGAATCTACCCAGACACTGTCTCTACCCCAGTGGACATGTGATATATACATGACATGCAAACCTAAGGTGTAGTGAGCCATGACCCCTTCCCTGACCCACACAGATATACACGTTAATGATGTGACTTTTCAGAGTTGATGGCTGATGGGGTAAAAGCCATGAGCCTGCCCCTAACAAGCTGAATTTCTTTAGCCCAGGTGCCTGGTCCAGAAGTGCTGAGGCTGCAGGTTTTCAGATTTTGATCTATTTTCATATAAATGGGAGATCTTGGGGATTGAACCCATATTAAAACTTAGCATTTACTTATTTCACATACATCTTATATACATAGTCTATTTTAATTCTTAACAGTTTTGTTCATGAAACGTTGTTTCACAGCACAGACGTTTGTCTTTGTGGCATCATGTGGATGCTCAGAAAACTTGTTATTTGGGGGCGTTTTCAGTTTTAGGGTGCTCAGTTTGTTCATGTTCTTGCAATATCAAACTAACAGGCACTGTGTGCCAACTGGGGAACTCTGCTGTCCACTGCTTCAGGTCCTACATCTCTTTCGACATCCTGAGGCGGGTGCTGAGGGATTACTTCCAGTATGATGTCTTTTACTGCATGAACATCACAGACATTGATGATAAGGTAAAGTGGGTGCTTGTGTTAACATTCAGACCTGATGGGTGACATGAGAGGAAACAGGACTTTCAGCTAAGAAATGCAGCTGCCGACCGTCGCTTAGGAGGCTGAAACTAGACAATTTGAGTGTGAGGCCAGTCTGAACTGCATAAGGAGTTGCAGGACTGCTGGGCTACATGGATGAACAGATGGGCTGGAGGGGAGGCAGGCTCATTTCTGACCTAATAAACACTGAGTCCCTGCTGTGAACCAATACACAGTGTATGCAGAGGTAGAGTCATTTGCATGGGTGCTTGGATGATTCGAGAAATCTGCAGATTCTGGGCATTGGCTAAGTGTCCATATCTCCTGGTTCTTTGTGGAAGCAGGTCCACTCTATATCTTGCTAGCTGAGAAATCTGGGGCCTCAGAGACCTGCCCTTAGACACCCAGATGTTCACAGTAGACCTTAGCCCCTCTTTGCAGGTACAGAAAGAAGGGTAGTAATGGTATCCCACAGTGCCACAGTGTTTGGAACCTGTGGCTGTCCCCGTGCCTCTTGACCCTGACTCAGTTGTAGTGTAAGAACAGTTCTACACATGAGAAGGAGCGGACTCTGATCATAACCAGTCTCCTACTCTACAGATCATCAGGCGGGCACGGCAGAACTACCTGTTTGAGCAGTATCGGGAGCAGAAACCCCCAGCTGCCCAGCTTCTGAAGGATGTCCGTGATGCCATGAAGGTAAAGGCATGGATACCACCCTTGCCTCCTCCTAGTGCCTCTTAGGCCCTTTCTAGGACTCAAGCCAGCTTCACTGGGGCCCCAAAGCCACAGCAGGTGTTTCCCCTGCCAAGCCTATGAGACAGTCACCAGGTCAGAGTTCTGTAGGCTATGGTGTGGAGTAGGTAGTGCTCCTGTTGCTTAGGGGAAATACCTGATTCATCTCCATCCCTCTTGCTGTCTGGTCCTCAGTGTTAGGGTCACGAGTAATCTGATGCCCAATTCTGACCACAAGGCAGACCCTTGGTGTACATGTCTTCATTGTGTTCACAGTGCTGTGACCTCCACTGAGGAAGTACATTCTCCCCACATCCACATCTTTGCTCTGAACGAGCCTCCTTTCAATGTGTAGTTCCTAGATGTGTCTTAGTTATTTTCCTATTACTGTGATTAAACACTGACTGAGGCAACTTACTGTTTATTCTAGTTTATGGCTCCATAGTCATGAGCCCATCATGGCAGGGAGTCATGGTAGCAGGTGCAGAAAGCCAAGAGCTCACATCCTCAGACACAGCACAGAGCATACTGGAAGCAGTAGGGCATGGCTCCAAAATCCCAGAGCCTGCCCCCTCTAAACCTCCCCAGATAGATAGCACTACCACCTTGGGGTCAAGTGTTTAAATACCAGAGCCTACAGAAGACAGCTCTGTTTGAAACCATCATCTTTATGATGAGACTGGATCAGTCTGCTTCCTGTCACACACCACCCTTAGTAACAACAGTAACAATCTGGGAAGAAATTAGGCCTGAAGTTAGAGCATAGCTATCTTTGGTCTGACAAGATGGGAACACGGAGAATGGGGCACTTTTGCCATGAAGGTGACCTCCAGCTGTTGGGGTTCTCTGGATGTACTGTTATACCTATTTTGCACGGGGCAACTTGCTCAATAAGGTTAAGTGTCCTACCTACCCGCACTCGAGGAAAGATAGCAGATCTACCTGAACTGGGAGCTAAAGTCTGAACAGTGGGGAATACTGTATTCTAATGTCTCGAGTCAGCTTTTTAGGATGCACGTTTCTGCCCAGGCCTGACATGTTTGATGTGTTCTTTTGGTTGTAGCCATTTTCAGTCAAGTTAAGTGAGACAACAGATCCTGACAAGAGGCAGATGCTGGAGCGGATCCAGAACTCTGTGAAGCTTGCCACAGAACCACTGGAACAGGCTATGCATTCCAGCCCCTCTGGAGAGGAAGTAGACAGCCATGTACAGGTAAGCTCTTCCAGGTCCTGGACAGCCCATTTGTATAAAACCTCATACTGTGCACAAGATTGATCCACATTCAAGGTGACCCAGTTTAATCAGTGTCTCATCCCATCTGGGACCCCCAGGCTGTAGTCCCATTCTCCAGGTATGGAAGCTCAGCACCATCAGGCTTGAACCTGGGCTTACCTGAGAACCCATGTTGCAACTGCCTTTCCCCCATGCTCCCTCCTGCCACTTCTACTTGGAATGCAAGGGAGCAGCCATCTGTTTTCCCGATTCCACAGTTATCCGCTGGCTCCTCCCCTACATTTCTTGGTAGCAGAAACAGAGCCAGCAATTGAAGGTGAAGTGAGCAGCAAATCATGGTTGGTGGGGCAGGTAGTTGCTGTCCCTCCCTCTTGCCTACTCTCCCACTCCTAAAAAAAAGCTCCTTGAGACAAAAGTGAGGGCATTTTCCTGCTCTTTGTCCTTCCTCTTCCAGCTAGCACCCCCTGCTGGCCACTCTTTAACTCAAGCAACCAGACACAAGGATCGTGGCTGTAGGTCTTGAAGCAGAGTGAAGGTGTGCTCCGCAGAGGTTTGGGCTTCAGTCTGATAGATTGGGTCCCACCTTGCCCTGACCTTGGGCCCCCTCCTGAGCTGACCATTCTACCTTTGTTATCTTTCTCTGTTCAGGTTTCTCTCTTCTGTGTTCTTATAAGACAGAGTCTGGTATTTATGACAAGTCCATGAGTTCATGTGGATAATCTTGAGGGCCATGTTCTTTCCCTCAGCTGTGTTTTTGAGATGCTTCTGAGGTGACCAACAAACTCACCATATGAAGCACTGGTTGCCCTGCCCTTTTCCTAGACCCTGGGGCCATAGCCTGCCTTCTGTGTCTCTGATGGTTTAGGGACCTCGAGTAAGCGCAGTTTTAATTCTTGTGGTTGGCTTCTCTCAGCATAGTGTCTTCCAGGTTCATCCGTGTTGCAACATAGGCCAGCATTTCTGTCCTACATAAGGCAGATGACCTTCCATCGTGTGGCGGACCCTGGTTGTCCACTCCCGAGTCTGTGTCCACTTAGGTTGTTCTGCAGTTTGCTGTTGCAGTGCTGAGAGCATAGTGTACAAATCTCGGTTCGAGACCTTGCTTTTAGAAGCTCTTTGCATATGTCAGAAGTGGGATTACAGGATCCCACATTGATTCTTCCTTCTTCATCCTCTTTACATTGTGGCATTCTGCTGACACAGCACATTTGTGCATTTTCACCATCATTTGACCTATATCTTTGGTGATAGTTGTCCCCAAGTATGAGAGGCAGTCCCTCCTGTGGCCTATCTTTGTATTTCCAACTGCCAGTGCTACATCCATGTGTGAGCTGTGATGTAGCATCTGTGGTGTATATTTCTAGGAATTTCTTTAGGCCATATTCTAACATGGAATTGCTGCTGAGTGTTAGACCATATATTTGGGTGACTCTTGGGAGTCCCCAACACTCACCATACATCCCTAGTTCTCTGAAGGACCTGGGGGACTCAGTGCAGAGGTGTATTGTTGTCTGAGATTGGTCACAGTGACACAGGTAGGAAACCCATGTTGAAAACAGGCAGATGCTGCTGAATTCCACACAGCCAGGTCACCATTCCTACATACTTAGCACATGTTATCAGTGAAATACAAATTAAAACACAGCAGAGCTAGGCACAGTGGCAGGCACCCCTAACCCCAGCGTTGATAGCAAGCTTCAGCTATCCAGAACCTCGCAACCATGGCCTTTGGCTTTTTTTGTGTGTGTTGGTTTCATTTGTTTATTGAGATAGGGTCTTTTCACAATCTAATCTGGCTTCAAACTGATTATCCTCCTGCCTCAGCTTCCTAAATGCTGGCATTACATATGTGACTATCACAGACCACTTTCTTTGGGTTCTTGTGAGCCTTTGTGACACTAGTTTTTTGTTTTTTGTTTTTTCAAGACAGGGTTTCTCTGTATAGCCCTGGCTGTCCTTGGAACTCACTCTGTAGACCGGGCTGGCCTTGAACTCAGAAACCTGCCTGCCTCTGCCTCCCAAGTGCTGGGATTAAAGTCATGCGCCACTACTGCCCGGCTGTAACACCAGTTTAATTAGACTATTGATGGCCATTGGTGATCAGCTTGGCCTTCCATCCTTTCCCTTTGTAACCTTGGCAGCTGGAACTTTCTTGACAAGCAGACCCATTCCAAGGCTGTTCCCTGTGGAACAATAGATGCTCCTTCACCTAGGAAATTCCAAACATTTTAGAGGCTTTGTGTAAGGAACCAGGTGTCTGTAATTATTTCATAGTTTCACTGCTTCTTGTAGAAGTGCATGGTTTAAGTTTCCTCCAGACCTTTCTATGGCCTGATAGTGCCTGTCTTTTCCACACTTCCTACACCCCCTGCGTGTCCACTGACTAATACTCTATATCCCATTGTCTAGATAGACCCACTTGTTTATCTGAAGGGTATCTTGCTTCCAGGTCTGGCAGTTATGAATAAATCTGCTATAGACAGCTGTGTGTGGGCTTTGTGTGGACATAAGTTTTCAGCTCTTTTGGGTAAATAATGAATGTAATTGCCAGATCATATGGCAAACGAATGCTTATTTCTTACTAAGCTGCCAACTGTTTTCTAAAGTGTCTACACCGTTCTGTACTTCACAGGTCTTAAAGGCGTCCCCACTGCTGTGCCATCAGCAGAGTTCTGAAGACTCTGTCACTATCATAGATGTGGGGCTTTTGGTAATTGGGTTGGGTTTATTTATTTGTTTGGTGTGTGCATGTGTGTACAGAGGTTGGAAGAGGAAGTCAAATCCTTTGGCTCTGCAGTTATGGGTGGTTATGTGTACTAGGATCCAAATTTATATTGCCATGGTTGAGCATCAAGTGCTCTTAACCTCTGAGCCAGCTCTCTAGCCCCTATACTGTGTTTATTTTATTTTATTTTGAGACAGGGTATTTTTTTTTTTTTTAGCTCAGCCTGGCCTTAAATTCATAGAGACTCCCCTGTCTCAGTCTCCTGAGCACAAGAATTAAAGGTGGCTGCCACTGTGCCTGGCTCTGCTGTGTTTTAATTTGTATTTCGTTGATGGCATGTGTTGTCGAGCACCTCTTCATGACTGTTTTGGAGCTACTTTAAGGAACATTTTAAAAAATGTTGATCTTCAGTTGTTCGCTGCTACTTATAGCAGATGTGTATTTGTCCCTGTGATAAAACTGCATGAACAAAGGCAAGTTAAGGTAGGAGGAGTGTGAGGGGGTGGCTCCAGGGGGTGGCTCATGGTTCCAGAAAGATTCCATAATGATGAGAGAAGCATCACAGCAGGCAGAGCAGGAAGCTGAGCCAGCAGACAAGAAATGGGGGAAGGCTATAAACTCTCAAAACCCACCCCCACGGATGGACTTCTGCCAGCCAAGTTCTACCACTGCCCCAAATAGCACCACTGTCAGGGACCAAGTCTTCAACCCCGACTACCTGTGGAGACATTCTCCTCCTAACCACCACACTGCTATACCAATTCATTGAGTGAGTGATTTTTTTTTAAAATGATATTTTTATTCATTTGTCAGGGTGGGAGCACATATCATGACATGAACAAGGGGGTCAGAGGACAGCTTGCAGGAGTTGCTTCTCTCCTTCCACCATGTGGGTCCCAGGGATTGAACTCAGTTGTCAACCTTGGTAGCAAGGGCCCTTGTCTGCTGAGTCGTATCTGCTCAGCTCACACTGAGGAGGTTTCTTTCTTTCTTTTCTTTTCTTTCTCTCCTTCCCTCTCCCGTCCCCCACCCTCCCCCCCCCGACTTCTTTCTTTCAAGGTTGGTTGTTTTATGTTTTAGTTTTGTGTTACTGCAACAAACTCCTGAGGCAGCCAACTTACAAGGCGAAATGTCCTATTGGGTCAGCTTCAGGGGTTTGGGGCCTTTGTTGGCCCTGATGCTTTGGCCTGGGGTGAGACTGCAGAGCATGGCAAGAAAGTGGGATGGAGGATGCTGTTCATTTTGTGGCTGTTGGAAAGCAGAAATGGGAAGGGCCCACCCTAGTGGCCTGACTTCTGCTAGGCTCCACCCCCCCTCTTCACCCTGGGGCCTCCTCTTTGATAGACACTGACATCTATCTCTACCTACACTGTGGCCCTCACAAGTGGTCCTCAGTTTCCCTGCTTGTCTGGAACAAGCTGATTAGAGCTGGCCAGGGTTGGCCGTTCCCTTCTCCAGGTGTTCTTCGCTCTGTTGAGGCTCTGGCAGGTTCCTCATTGGTTAAATAGCTTTCCTGAAGTCAGTGTCATAGGTCATGGAGTGTGACTGTGCCAGAACATTTGAGTCTTAGTAAACTAAAAATTATAGAGATGTATTCCTTATAGTTATGTATTCCTGAGGCTGAGAAGTGAAGGGTCAAGGGTTCTCCATCATGCACTGTCAGAGGGCAGGCTGGGAAGAGAGGGAATGTGGGACGGTCGCCCCTGGCTCTTACACATTGAAGGGTAGTGACCCAAACAAAGGCCTATTAGCCTCACTTCCTCACACAGGATCAGCATTGAGTCTGCCCAGGGCGGTTGGGCAGGCAGGCCTTCTGTACTTCAGAAAGGCCCCTTCTCCTCATGGCCCACAGGCATACCCACGAGAACCTGGTAGAGCATGGTGACTGGCCCTCTGGGGGTTGACCCTGGGGGAGTCCCTCCAGGCTTATCTGTCACCTTGCTGGCTTTGCTGCCCACACTGGCTCCATGAGCTGTCAGCTCATGCATCTGCTCCAGAGCTCTGCTCTCCTGGCTGCTGTCAGGGCCTCACAGTTCCTTAGAGCTAAGAAGAGCCTGTGCTTTTGTTTCTGCCCCACACCTGCTGTGTGAGTGGCACAGTGTTTTCTACACTTCCTACACTCCCTGAGTGTCCCCACTGCTGGCGTTGGAACTAAAATCCAGTCTTTTTCTCTTCCTAATTTATAGATTTGGAGGCCATCTGATTAGGGGTTTCAAGTTTAAGGTTAGTTTTTTTCTGAAGTATTTCATCTCCTGTCATGTTGAAGGCAACTTAGTCCCTAGAGGTACTCAAGCCCAGTGCCCTGCACTGGATGGCTAGCATGGACCTGAGGCCAGCCTACCTCCATCCCTCACTCAGTGGCCTGTTTCTGGGGCAGCTGTTGAAATATAGCCTCCTGCTTCCTGTTTGTTGAGTGATCTTGGCTGGGCTAGCCTTTCTTCCCGTTCCTTGGTTTCCTGAGTGCTGCCATTGCAGGTGTGAGGCCCAGTGTCATCGTGTCCTTTGGCTTCTAGTTACTGCCTCGTGGACTCCTTCATTCACGTAGTTCAATTGCACACACCTGCCCTTTCCCTGCTCGCCTTTGAAGCAGTGCTGAGTGGGTGTTATCACCCAGCAGCACATCAGAGTGGTCACTCCAGAAATAGTGCTGTGTGTTGTAACTGAATAGCCTAAAGTAGATGCTCCCTCTCTTTTCCAAGTAACCTTAGGAGGTCAGAACACAGCTCCCAACTGCATGCTGTAGTCTCTTTTTTTTAAAGCTTCAGCTATGGGTCTCAGCCCTCTGCCCTTTCACCCCAGTCTCTTCTTGCTGAGGTCAGATTCACTTTCATGACTTCCATTCTCTGCCCAGCATTTCCTGAACATTCATTGGTCCTGTCACCTGTAGCTGTTAAACACAGGTTTCTGGGCTGGAGAGACAGCTCAGTAGTTAAGAGCTAGTGGCTCAGATGACCATTAACTATCTAGCTTCAGGGGCTCTGATGTCCCTTTAGCCCTTGTTTATACTTACACCCGAGTGGCAGACACATATGAATACACATGAATAAAAGTCTTTTTTAAAAAGAGTGAAGGATTACTGTGTACCACCCCCCACCCCCCAGCCTGCTAGTGGATGATGCTGGCTGGGCTCTGTATCCTATACCTTTCCAGAGCTCCCAAGAACACTCACAGTGTAGGTCAGTCTATACTATGGCTTTGGTGCCATGACCTTTGAATGGACTAGATTTTGATGGTACTCACTTTCTTAGGGATGGGGTGCCCGTGGAGCCAACTTTCGCCTGGAGAAGACAGTTCCTATTAGTCGCACCTGGAGGGGGTGTGGCTAGTCTCTGAGTCTTCTCTCTTTGGCCACTTTTGAGGAGCCCTGTTAAGAGTTCTTAGTGTGGAGTCCAGCTGTTGGCTGCTTAGAGCAGTGTCCTTTCCAGTGAGGTCTCGGGTGGTTTGCAGGCTGTGCTGCTTGGGTGCCCTCTTCTCCAAGCCCCTGGGCTGCTCTGCTGACTGCCAGCTCCCAATCTCAGCAGTGCTAAGGACAGGATGCTGTCTTGTAAATCGTTGTTTATTTCTTCTGCCTAGCTCTTCCTAAAGACTCTCTTGTGGCTTCCTGCTGTCTCATAAGATGACCAGGTATACATGTGCTGCCAGCCTGCAGGCTGTCACCTGAGTTCTGAGAAGTCCTTGGACATTCTCCTGGGTTCCTGCTGCTTCCCTTCCTCCCTCTGGAATTCTTGTCAGAGGCCCAGCTCTGTTCCACCCTTCTGGTTGCGTTCCACGTTAGGTGACTTCAAGTTCCAGTCACCACTCCTCCCCAGCCATCTTGCCCTGTCTTTGGAGTGTGTAGTGGTTATTAGACTGTATCTCAAAGTTTCGTTGATTCCTCTGTTCACACTTGCCTGGGCTGTCTCCATGACATCTTGTGGCTTGCTGTTGCCTGTCATCTAAAGGTTACATTTTGCTAGACATGACTCTTGTAGACACTCAGTACCTATCTGTAACCTCGGGTCACTGTTTTTTTCTTTTTTGAGACAGGGTCTCTCTATGCAGTCTGGGCTGTCCTAGAACTCACTGTGTAGAGCAGGCTGGCCTCAGCCTCACAGAAGTCTTCCAGCCTCTACCTCTGCCTTCTGGGTGCTAAGATTAAAGGCATGCCACCATACCTGGCTTCCTTATTTATAGCCCAGACTGGCCAAAATTCATAGCAGCCCTCTGGCCTCAGCCTCCCAAGTGCTTCAAGTAAAGGCATGAGCCATCACACCAGCTTCCTTTTGCCTTTTCTGTATCCCCTACCCCTTCATGTGGGGAAGAATGTGAGTGCCCTGAGGAGATCTGCCTTGCTACTTCCAGGAACATTGACAGTAGTGCCAGCCTGTGAGCTGCCGTGCATTCTTTCCTGCCACTGTGCCAGGCCTTGTGACCTCTCTGGTGCCCTTGCTGTGTCAGGTCATGTCATCTGCATGTTGTCCTCTGCCTCTTGCTCTTGGCTTTGTGCTCCTGTGATGGAGTACAGACTGCCTCTGCGGCCTTACAGCCCTACACTGCTCAAGGTAACATGCTCAAAACATTCTTCCTGGGATGGTAAAGACATGCATTTTCTCACCCAGCAAGAGCACAGTTGGAACATGTTTCATACCAACAATGGGAGATGGCAACTCATGGATGCTGCTCTACAAGGCTGGTTGTGACTTCAGGGCACTGATTGGCTCCTGGCATCTTGCTGGTTTTGCTTGCATGAAACCTAGCCTGTATATATATGAGTATCCTTTCTCTTAGGTGTTGCTGGACGAAGCAAAGGACTTGCTCTCTGACTGGCTGGATTCTACAGGTGGCAGTGAGGTGACTGACAACTCTATTTTCTCCAAACTGCCTAAGTTCTGGGAAGAAGAGTTCCACAAAGACATGGAAGCCTTGAATGTAAGTGTTTTGTATTGCCTGGTCCTTGCTTTCTTAGGTCAAGCCCTGTGCTCCTAGTTCTTACTTTGATAAAGCCACAAAGCCTGTGGCCCACAGTTATCTTCATTTTGCAAGCTTAGTGAGTGGCTGAGTAAGCCTTGAACTTGAGTGAGGGGCGAGAAGATGCTTCTCCTAGGTTTTGTGTTTTCCTGGGTATTGTTCCCATGCCTGACACTTAGAACTTCCTTGAAAAGGAGTCAGAAACCCAGGGTGGAAGTCGGCACTCAGGAGGCAGAGTCAGGAGGATCACAAGTTCATAGCCAGTCTGAACTGTGTAGTGTGATATTGCATCAAAAATCAATAGCCTTTAATCCCAGGTCTGGGAGAGCAGAGGCAGTGTGGATCTCTGAATACCTGTCTCCAAAAGAAGAAAGAAGCAAGGAAAGGAAAGAGGATAAAAAGATACACAAACAAATAGTGAGCAGCTGGGATGGTGGGCTCCGTGAAGATAGGACGAGTCTGTCATGGTCTTCATGACTGTGCAGAGGTGCTCAAGTGTGTCAGCCATCTCCCCTGTAGGCCCCAGACAGGGAAGGACCAGGTCTCTCATCTACCTTGTGTCTCTTTTCCTGCTGAAACATTTCTCTGGCCCTTACATTTTATTTTAAAACAGAGTTTCTATGGAATATCGCTGTAGGCCTTACGCTTGTGATCCTTCTGCCACAGTCTCCCAAGTAGTAGGGATGACACTTGGCAGGCAGTTCCGACAGTCGTGTACTTTTCAAGGAGTGTGCTTAGCAGAGGCTGAAGTTTTCACACTTATCAGGATATTCCTCTGTCCTGAAATACAATAGAGACATATAGAGAGCCATGACAGGACTACACGGTTAAATGCAGACAGAAGAGAAGATATGTTACATGAGGTTATGCCATCATTGTGCCATTGAGTGGGGATGTAATCAAGTGGCTACATACACCAAGCAGAGTGCTGAGACTCTGTCCCTACAGGTTCTCCCTCCTGATGTCTTGACCCGTGTCAGTGAATATGTGCCAGAAATTGTGAACTTCGTCCAGAAGATTGTGGACAATGGTTATGGGTGAGCATTGAAACTGCCTGCAGTTTCATGAACTGGGTTCTCTCAGGAGAAGGACTAAAGGACCTGAAATAGAGGATTCGAAATGCAAGAGAAAACACAAAGCCAAGTTTCATCCTAATCAAGGCTTCAACTTTACTTAGAATATCCAGAATATTTATAGGTACACGAAAAACTGAAACCGAATCTCTAGGTTACATGATATTTGTATAACATAAACACTGCAGAAGAGGTCAGGTGCCAAAGTCCCCAGCAACTCAGAAGATCTTAGGGCGGTAGGTGTGTTCCTCTCTCTGTGTGAACTTCCAGGCAGCTACTTCAAGGAAGAACTGACGTCTGCAGAGAGCTTTTGTCTTAGCTCCCCAGGTGATAGCCTCCAAGCAGAGACTGCCAGAGTCCAGATGGCTGAGCTGAAGTGGGGAGGTAACAAGCATGAGACAGCCCCTTCCATGCCAGGCCACATAGCTCCTTAGGGAGAGAGTCTGGGTGTGGGGGCCACATCTTCTCATCTCCCAGCCCAGCACCTGGCCTAACTCTTCTTCACGCTAGCTCCCCTGCAGGAACTTTCATTACATTATGGATGAAGCCCTTGCCTCATATATACATAATATGCCCTTGTCCCAAGCATTTAACTGAGAAAATACCACTTTGCTAATTGAGTCAGGAAGTGACTGGAGAGACAGAACTGGCCACAGCTAGCACCCAGCCATTCTTCTGAAGCTCCCTTACACTCTTCATGACCGCCCAGAGGCCTGTGCTCAGCTGTCCTCAGCCTCCTCTTCCTGCTCATGGAGAAGAACCAGGTTTTTCTGTCTACAGTGTGTTTGTCTTCCCACTAAACCAGTCAGTGTGGGGACATCATGTTAGCTGAGCAATGAGAATTCTTCTGAGTGGCCCAGTGGCCTCCCCTAGGTGTCATCAGGAAGACCTGGCCAGATATTTGTTTGGAAGCTTGACAGTGATGACCATAGGTCAGTTAGAGCCATGATAGTAAGCTTGGACACTGCAGGGCCCCTTGAGACATTGGTACCATTCAGACACTCTAAGAGTGTCTTCTGTTGGTTGGCTGTGATTTTAGTGTAGACATTACCCCAGCTCACTGCTACTGCTTTAGCATGTCTGACAACTGCAAACTTTCCCGTGCCACTCAAGTTAGCCTTTTCAGAGGAGTCTTAACAGGGAGCTATGGATGAGATCCTGGTGCGCGCCTGCTGACTGCATCACTGCACCTGGTCTCAAGACTCTTCTCTGTTGCTGGCTGCTCGGGCTAGAGAAGAGAGGATTCTATGCACAGTGTCTGCTGCAGCTGCCTCTGAAGTGACAGTGCCATTTCATTCCACATGACAAATGGCTGCAGGGCAGCAAGAGACATTGGTCTAGCCAAGTGGCAAGCTGGGTCAGAGAGGACATTCCTCTGTGCTGAAATACAGTACAGACATATAGAGAGCCATGACAGGATTACATAGTAGACTGCAGACAGAAGAGAAGGTGTGTTAGATGAGGTTATGCCATTGGTGTGCCATTGAGTGGGGATGTAATCAAGTGGCTACATACACCAAGCAGAAGGTATATGTAGGGTACCCTGCCTCAGGAGGCATCCCTGTTGCTCCTACTTGGCCCATGAAACTGTGGCTTCTGACCAGCTGCAGAGAGCAGAGGTTTGGTGGCCTCAGGCCTTGGCACTTCCTAGCCCTTCATGCTCTCTCTCCAGTGCTTTGTGTGTGGCTGAGACCTCTTTTCCTCTTGTTTCCAGCTATGCTTCAAATGGGTCCATCTACTTCGACACAGCCAAGTTTGCTGCTAGTGAAAAGCACTCCTATGGGAAATTGGTTCCTGAAGCAGTTGGGGATCAGAAGGCACTTCAGGAAGGGGAAGGTAAGAGCCCATGGAGCACATGTGGAAGTAAAGCTAAACTGCTCTTCCTCACTCATGGCCTGCACCAGGTTTCTACTTCTTGGTCATGGTGGGCGCCCATGTACACTGCACAGGCACATAGAGAGCAGGCTGCTTCCCCTAAAGGAGTGCCAGGAGTTCTCTTCTCAAGACAGCGTTGCTTAAGAAACAAAGAGGTTAGCACTGCATTGTCTTGACACAGAGCTTCTGGGCCTTCAGCTGCTGTAACAGGCACTTGTCAGAGAGGCCCTGAGCCTGACCCTAATCTGTTCTGATGGAGCATCTGACACAGAGGCCCCAGGGCCTGTGACAGTGTATTGCTTAGATGTATGTGCAGCGATGTATGTTTGGTAGTCTTGTTCTAAATATTTTAAACACAGGTGTCAGGGCTTTTCTGAATCAGGAGAAACCACATGAAAACACTTTTCAGAAGTATTTATCCCATAGTAAAGCTAAGGAGAGGCTCACAAAATCCAAGATTGGTAAAGCACACTATCCTTAAGATGAGGAATTACTTTCATGTCACATACATCTCCCCCTTGTTTCTAGAAGTCAGTCTAGCCATTCAAATGTAGGCTTTATAAAAATATCAGTTTTGGAGCTCTATTCTAAAGAAATATCAAATGAAAAGCTCAACAAAATAACATGGTAACCTTGGCAAGAGAGAAACTAAGCCAGTTCATCACTGATAGTGGGCCCAGTGGTGGATAGGTGAAGTGTTAAAGAGGTGACTTCACAGTGATAAAGCTGAGGGCTCCAAGGCCACATGCTGACACGTGCCTAGAACCAGCCTTGCATACTTTGCAGAATCAGAGAGGTTGGGTAGGCAATGGTTAACAGCGGACTAATAGTTTTGAATATGCTAGATGTGGTTGAAGGAATCAAATAACACCTTTCCCCTTTAACATTTTGTTTTTAATGTGTATGTACATTTGCTTACATATATGTCTGGGCACCACATGTGTGCCTGGAGCCCGAGAAGGTCAGAAAGTAGGGTTTTAGATGGTTTTTAGCTACCATAGGGGTGCTAGGAAGTGAACCCAGGTCATCTCAAAGAGTAGCCAGTGCTTATAACCACTGACCCATCTCTCTAGCTTCTGGGATCTTTCCCTTTAAGCCCCCAGACCACAGGCCAGGTGCAGAAAGTTCTGAGCTACTCCCAAACAGTCCTCTCGTCGTCTGACCAAGGTGCAGGTGTGCAAGGCCTTCACACTACAGGGATGGGAGACTGGCAAGCTCTGAGTCCCTCAGAGGCACAAGAGGTGGGTGTAATGCTGACATGTAGGTACATGTAGCTGGAAATAATTAGAGGAAGGAAATGAGCCAGGCAGAGAGGCAGGAAAGAAAGAGCAAAGAAAGAGCAGTGCATGGAGAACGCAGAAGAGTGAAGTTAAAGCACTTTATGTGTTGAGAGCTGGCTCTCCACACACACAAATAACACAGAAACCTGGCTGCTAGCCTAGATTGGCTGAAAGAACATGTTGATAGCTGTGGTTCTGCATGCTTCTTGCTGGCAGAGGGATGGCAGAAAGGAACAGGAACCAGCAGCCAGGCTGAGTCTGTCCTGGGTGCTGCATGTGTCTGCATTTCTCACGAACACACCAGACGTAACAGTGATTGTCACTGGGCCAGGAGGTGACAGCAGGAGTCCTGCTCAAGCATTCTGCATCCAGTGCATGTCCCACATCTGGAGCTTGTGTTTCAGGATGCCCTAGCACTGCCTCCCTCCCACCACAGCTGGGGGCGCATCAAGCCTGGGCATTTAGTTCCTCAAAGATGGCTCCTCCAAGTTAGCTTTCTAGAACAGCAAATGTTCTTCCTTTTCCAGGGCTTTCCACGGGGCTCTATGGATGTAAGGACTGGATAGACTCCATCCATTCATCTAATCATCTAATATAGACTTGATCCTCAGTAGGGTCCCTATCTCCACAGTAGCTCTGTCTGCAGGTCTTTTGTGTACTCAGACAGTGCTATCTTTAGGGTCCCTAGCCATCCTATACCTGTGTGCTGCTATCCAAGCGCCTCTGGCCAGTGGTTCCCCCCTCCACCACTGAGGGGCCTCGGAGAAGCACCTAGCAGGCACCTCATCTCTCTCAGCCGTTTTACCTGGTGCTTTGTGAATTCAAGGGGGCGTGTCACCACTGACCTTAGCTTCCACAGAGTGGTGCACAGCAGCTCAGCCACACCTTTGCCTCTCTGGAAACCAGCATGCTGGCAGCTGAGTGTGCTCTTGACCCTGGGCTCCCACCTGCA
>JADRCD010204638.1:0-10127 GCA_019843815.1 Montemys delectorum | reverse complement strand
AGGAACATATATGAGTCAGGGTTTTGACTGTGGGATGGCAACCCCATCTCTAACTTGATGCCCTGTCTTCCTGCTGGAGGTGGGCTCTATAAGTTCCCTTTCCCTACTGTCAGGAATTTCATATAAATGCCTGTTTCCCATGTTTAAGTTTGATTATTTTGTTTATTGGTGTTTGATTTCTTCCTTTACATATTTGTTTTGAATATTATTCTTCCACTTGATGTGGACTTGTTAAAAATATTTTCCCATTCTATTGGTTGTGTCTTTGTCTGAATGACAGTGTTATTTGCCTTATAGAAACTTTTCAGTTTCATGAGGTTTCATTTATTAATTGTTGATCTTAGTGCCTGTTCTAGAAAAATCTTCTCCTCTGGCTATGGTTTCAAAGCTACTTTCCACTTTCTTTTCTATCAGGTTCAGAGGATCTGCTTTTATGTTGATGTTTTTGATACACTTGGACTTGTGTTTAGTATAGGGGTGATATGAATCTATTTGAATTCTTCTACATATAGACATTCAGCACTATTTGCTGTGAAGAACTGTGTTGGAATTTTGATGGGCATAGCAATAATCTGTAGACTAATTTTGGTAAGATGATATTTTTTTACTCGGCTTATTCTACTAAGCCACAAGCATGAGAGATCTTCCTAGCTTCTCTTATCTTCTTAAATTTCTTTCTTCAAAGACTTGAAGTGTTTATCATACAAATGTTTCCTTCCTTGTTTGTTTACAGTTACTCAAAGATGGCATTTGATACTACTGTGAAAGGTGTTGTTTGCCTAAATTTTTTCTCAGTCCATTTATCATTTGTATATAAGAAGGCTACTGCTACTCTTGTATATAGCTAGATGCTCCTATATCTAGCCACTTTGCTGAAAGTGTTTACCATGCTTAGGCGTTCCCTGGTTTATGTATACTAGCATATCATTGGAAAGTAATGGTACTTTTTTTCCTTTCGAGTTTGTGCATCCCTGTTTGCCTTATTGCTCTAGACAAGACCTCAAGTTCTATATTTAATAGGATGGAGAAAATAGACAGCTGTAAGCACCCATGCTTACTTATCAGGCAAGGTCAGCCGATAGAGCCTAAAAGAATTAAGCCAGGCCATTTGGAGGGAACCACAGCAAAGCTTAAGTTGTGGTAATTTTATTGAGAGCAATCAGAGTATTTATTCCCTTTTCAGAAACAGAATAAAGTGACAATTCTCAAGATAAATATAGCTGCAGTTGCCATAATATAATGATGTTTTCAAACTTTACAGTTTTTCCAAGATTAATGTCTAAGACTAATTGTCTTGTGAAGCTTCTATGCTTTCTTTTTTTTTTAAAATAACTCCAAGCATATTAACTGTATATTTTAAATAATACATACTACTAGTTTTTTAAAATGAACATAAGTAGATAGACTTTTTGTTTGTTTTTTTGTTTGTTTGCTTTCCTTTTAGTAAATCTTAAAATCTTAGATCTTACTGTGATACAAGCCAAAAATAAGAACAATTTTTAGGCATTGGGGTTCATTGTAATAAGGCTGTACTTCAATGACCCTCATATCACCAAAGGATTTTACTTCCATAGAGTAGCTAAGCTAAGAGTTGAAAGTTCTGCTGTGTCAAGGAATGGATTGTATGCAGGATTTTTGTATACCAATTTCTTGCAATGGTCAAAACTATTTGACTTGAGTGATTGTCTTCATTCTCATCCCTTAGAAAACAGGTTACATTCATTTAAGAAATGGTGTAATATTAAGATGGGCTATCCATGAAGTCGTTCGCTAACTGATTCAATGAACAATGATTCTGCTTGGAGGGTGGCTCAGACATTAGGTGAGGGTAAGAATCTGGTTCATTGGCTGTGATGATTTTGAAAAGCATTCATCTCATAGAAATAGTAACTTATATAGTCCACTTCTTCAAAATTGATACAATAGTTAAAAACATCAAGCAAAGCATCCAGTCTCACTTTTTGTTGTTCTCTTACAAGCCATCTCCCAAGTTAATTGTCTACTTTTCTTTTGGCTGTATAAATAAGTTTGAAATATGTAAGCTGTTATGAACATCATAGTAAAGTGTAAAATCATCAAATAAAGAGTTCTACTAACAGAGAGGCTGAGATAGAGAAACATGGTTTCAAGACCATTATGTGGTACTCAGCAAGACACTGTCAGGTACAAACAAGAGGAAAGTGTATATGGATTGTACAATATTGGATCTATTTCTCCAGCTACCAAATTAGAGAGATGATAGCCAACAAATTTCTAATTCCTCATACTTGTGAGTTTCAATTGATTAGGGTATATTGGTAATATTGATTTTCATATTAAGAGATATTAAGAAAATGTAATTGTTCCTGTTATTTTTGTTGTTAGAGGTGTAATTACGTTTATGTGGGTTTGTTGAAAGATTACTTTCTTGCTTCTTCTAGGGTGTACTTTTGCTCTTTATGTTGGTGTTTTCCATCTATTATCCTTTGTAGGGCTGGATCTGTGGAAAGAAAGATATTCTGTAAATTTGGTTTTATCATGGAATATCTTGTTTTCTCCATCTATGGTAATGGATAGTTTTGCTAGGTATAGTAGCCTGGGCTGGCATTTGTGTTCTTGTAGGGTCTGTATGACATCTGCTCAGGATCTTGTAGCTTTCATAGTCTCTGGTGAGAAGTTTGGCGTAATTCTGATAGGCCTGCCTTTACATGTTACTTGCCTTTTTTTCCCTCATTGCTTTTAAAATTCTTTCTTTGTTTAGTGCATTTGGTGTATTTATTATTATGTGACTGGGGGAATTTCTTTTCTGGTCTAGTCTATTTGGAGTTCTGTAGGCTTCTTGTATGTTCATAGGCATCTCTTTCTTTAGGTTAGGGAAGTTTTCTTCTATAATTTTGTTGAAGATACTTACTGATCCTTAAAGTTGGGAGTCTTCACTCTCTTCTACACCTATTTTACTTAGGTTTGATCTTCTCATTGTTTCCTGGATTTCCTGGATGTTTTTGGTTAGGAGTTTTCTGCTCTTTGCATTTTCTTTGACTGTTGTGTCAATGTTTTCTATGGTATCTTCTGGCCCTGAGATTCTTTCTTCTATCTCTTGTATTCTGTTGGTGATGCTTGCGTCTATGACTCCTGATCTCTTTCCTAGGTTTTCTAACTCCAGGGTTGTCTCCCTTTGTGATTTCTTTATTGTTTCTATTTCCATTTTTAGATCCTGGCTGGTTTTGTTCATTTCCTTCACTTGTTGGATTGTGTTTTCCTGTAGTTCTTTAAGGGATTTTTGTGTTTCCTCTTGAAGGGTTTCTAGCTGTTTACCTGTGTTCTCATGTATTTCTTTGAGGGAGTTGTTTATGTCCTTCTTAAAGTCCTGTATCATCATCATGAGAAGTGATTTTAGATCTAAATCTTGCTTTCCAGTGTGATGGTTTGTCCAAGACTTGCTATAGGTAGTATAGGGTTCTGATGATGCCAAGTAACCTTGGTTTCTGTTGTTTATTTTCTTATACTTGCCTCCCACCATCTAGTTATTTCTAGTGCTGCCTGCCCTGGCTAGATCTAACTTGGGCCTGTCCTTCCTGTGATCCTGGTTGTGTCAGAACTCCTCTGAGTCAAGCTGTCTCTGTGATCCTGTGATTCAGTGTGATCCTGGGTGTGTTAGAGCACCTGGGAGTAGAGCTTCCTCAGGGTACTATGGGACTTGTTGCAGAGTTTGAGCCCAAGGTCTGCTCAGGGCATCAGCCCAGACAGACCAGAAGGAACCCCTGCCACTGGGCTGGCATAGTCCCTATTTGCCTGGGTCCCACTGGTCCCAGTTACTCCAGGTGTTGGGACAGATGTTGTATCCTCCTCATCTTTGATCCTATGATCCTGGCTATGTTAGAATGTTTGGGAGTGGGGCTTCCTCTGGGGGTCATTGGAAGTTTGTGCCCAAGGTCTGCTCAGGGTACAGGGCCAGACAGACCAGAAGGAACCTGTTACACTGGAGCGGTGGAGTTCCTGCATGCCTGGCTCCTGCTGGTCCCAGTTACTTTCCGTGTTGGGACAGATGTTGTGTCCTCCTCACCTTTGAACCTATGATGTCTTCCATGCTTTCTTCTAAGGGAACATAGAGAAAAACACAAAGTGGGGTAAGTGCTTCACTATGGAAGGTTGGTCTCTCCGGAACTAACAGGCACTCCATGTCCAAAGAACCGTAGATTCTAACCTGAGAAATCTATAGTACTTGTCTCTCAAGGAAACTGTGCCAGGTAAACTTCATTGTTCCCTGTAGCCAACCTTTCCTTATTTCTGATTTTAGTAGAATTGTTTTAAGTTTCTCTCTATTTAACTTTATGTTAGCTATAAATTGCCTTTATTTTATGTTTAGGTATATCCCCTGTTTCATTAATCTCTCCTGAAATTTTACCATACAGAAGTATTTAATTTTGTCAAATGGATTTTCTACATTTAATGATAAAATCATGTGATTTTTGTTTTTCAATGTGTTTTTACAACAGATTACATTAACTGATTTTCTTATATTAAATCATCCCTGCATCTCTGGGATGAAGCTCAAGTGATCCTGGTAGATGATCTTTCTGATGTGTTTTCAGATCTGGTGTGCTAGTGATTACTTCTGAATCTACACTCATTAGAATTTTTTTCTGTAATTATGTTTCATTGTAGAGTCATTATGTGGTTTGTGTAACAAGGTAACTGGCTTCATAAAGTGAATTGGATTGTTCTTTCTGTTTCTATTTGTAGAACAATTTGAGGAGTATTGGTAGTAACTCTTCTTTGGAAATCTGATATTAATTCTGCATTAAAACCATTGGACCTTGAAGCTTTTTTGGTTGTCAGACATTTAATGACTGTTTCTGTTTCACTGGGGGTTATGGGTCTGTTTAAATTGTTTGTTTATCTTGATATAATTTTAGTAAGAGGTATCTATTGAGAAAAGTATTCATTTCTTTTAGTTTTTTTTTTTTTTAATTTGGTAGAAGATAGGTTTTTAAAATATGTTCTTTTTATTCTCTGGATTTCCTCAATGACTGTTGTTTTGCCTTCCCTTTTATTTCTGATTTTATTAATTTAGATATTTTTTTCACTGTATTTTAGTTAGTTCAGATAAGTGTATGTCTATCTTGTTTATTTTCTCAAAGAAAAAATTTTTTGTTTGATTGATTTTTTATTTTGTTCTGTTTCTCTTTTATTGATTTCAGCCCCAAATTTGATAATTTTTGCCCTTTAATCCACTTAGATATATTCAGTTCATTTTGTTCTACAGTTTCTAGCTGTAATTTTAAGTTGCTAGTATGAAATCTCTGTAAATTTTGTGTAGTTACTTAGAGCTATTAATTTTCCTTTTAGCATCATCTTCATTGTCTCTCATTAGTCTGTAAATGATTTGTGTTAATTTTCATTGGATTCTATACATACTTGTACACACAGGAATCACACAAAACCAAAAAAACAAAAAAAAACCAAAAAAAAACAAAAAACAAAATTGGAATCCATAATATATATGCAGAAGACCTGTGTGGTTAAGGAAGTACTATGACACAATGTTATATGACACAAGGAACCTCTAAATATGCTGTTGACCATCTATTACTAAGACTCCTACAGAAAAAAGTAATTTTTTTATTTGAAATGGTTATCAGCTCTAAGACCTAATCTCTCTCTGTGGTAGACTCCTTTAGGTCTTATTACCTAAAGTAGCAGAGTTGTACTGTTCATGCACCTTCATACATGGATCAATTGTGTTGTCTTTAGGAGTTCTTGTTTCCATTTTTTCCTTTATCCCTTCTGGATTTTACAGTTTTTCTATCTATTCTTCTACAGTGTCTTTGAGCCATGAATAGAGAGGTTTTAAGGAGATATTCCTTTTAGGGCTGAATGTTCTAAGGTCTGTCATTCTCTGAACATTGTCTGGATGTGGGTCTTTGTGTTGGAGCAGGCTTCTCTGATGATAGTTGAGCAAGGAACAGAACTATGATGAGTGCAGAATATGGTTAGGAGTAATTTTATTGTTACATTATTGAATTAGAGTAATGATGTTTGGTTTTATCCTAGGTCAATGATGTACCTAGTCTCAGGGTCTTGGCTACTCAGCCAGTGTTGGATAGGAGTTCCACTTCCTGGAGCTGGAATTAAATCAAATCAGAGTGTGGTTGGTTTCTTCAAAAAATGTGCCATTATTATACTTATTATCTTCAGGCAGGCAACCATCGTTGATTTAAGGGTTTTTAGCTTGAATGGTGTTTATATTTCTCCTTCAGTATTTAGCCTTCTCTTTACTGAAGCAGGAATATTTCTCCATGGGGATGAAGTCTCTAGGAAGGCACCATTCCACATCTTTTAGTTCAGTGAGTTGTATAGGTGTTTTCTTTAACATTAGAGCCTTACTGCATGGAAAGAGACTCATAATCCTGTCAATAGCCTGTGTTGTTTGGTGTTTCCCATGAGACCCCTTTGAGCAATAAATCAATTAGATGCAACCCATTTCAGGTACTGGAAGCTTCATTTGATAACAAGAGTTGTCTAGTTGGGTCTCTGTCTTCCATGCTGTTTGTCAGTTCAATTTAAATCAACTTTATATAAGTATGTATTATAGGAAATTTATAGTGTACTAGGTTTTAAACTATCCTCTCAAATGGCTGTTTTCTTTGTTCTTCTTCATTTATTTTCCCTTGCTTCCTCTTATCTATCACTCTGTTTGATCCTCATCTTCCAATCCCCATGTCATCTATCTATAACTATCCTATGGGCCATTTCTAGAGAGATCCACTCCTCTCTCTGTCTATTACTCTATCTCTTATTTCTGTGATTATATAGATTGTCATGTTCTTATCAATGATCTCATAGCTAACATCCACATATAAGTGAATATATAGTATATTTGACTTTCTTTTTGCTACCTTTTGCAAGACATTTTCAGCCTGTTTGGTGAGAGGTAGATAGACAAAATATGTCCACAGCTGAACACAGTGTCATTTATAGTCTAACCAACAATTCTGAAAGGGAACAAAATTGTTCATGCTTTCAAATTTCAGAGTTTACTACAAAGCTTTAATAATCAGGATAATCTGCTATATAGTAACTATAGACAAAGTAATCAAGTAGAACTGAGGGTTCAAAAGTAACTCAGAGTTAATTAATTTCAACAAAGATTTCAAGACTATACAAATAAGGAAAGAATCACTGTACAACAAATAACAGATAACTTATGATGAATCTGTATCTATGTATAATGGTTCTGCCTTTTTCATAAATGCTCAAAAACCACGTAAAATTGATGAAGTTAAGTGTAAGAATGTTGCATAGCAATTTTCTTTGAATTGTAACATGCTTTCCTGGAATGAGGAGAGAGGTAGATGAGTATGTAATGAAACCTCACAAGTCTAGGAAAGATAAAATTTACAGATTCTCAAGGTTATTCTGAATATCATGGAGGTAGTGAGTAATTGCTACAGGGAGTAGCTTGACTAGATCAGTGGCCTGGAGGTCCTTTACTACCAGTAGAGGTGTCTGCTAGTTTCACAGAGAGCTCCAAGGATGCAGTTTTTGAATAGTCACCAAGAGTGTGGCAGTTTTTTTGGATGTAATTTTATTTTAGTAAAAAACAAATGAAAATTCAAGGTTAGCCATGCTGAGTAAAAAAGGAATACAAATTCCTTGCAGTATTTAACAGGGTTCAGAACTGTCCACAAGGAGAAGCAAACATCTCCACTTTATTGAAACTGTCCCGCAGTTTCACGAACTGGGTTTTCTCTCGACCGAAGGGAGAAGAAAGACCTGAAACACAAGAGTTCGAGAACAAAAGAACACGAAGCCAAGTTGTGTCCCAATTAAAGCGTTTACTTTATTTTTTGGGGTTCAAAATTGGATCTCTAGGTTACAGTGACATTTGCATAACATAAATAATTCGGGAGGAGTCAGGAAGGAAAGAGTCAGGAATGCCAGCTGCCAAGCCTGAGTTCTTGAGGGTGATGGCCCCAGGTGTCCCACAGGTCTCAGCTCCGGAGAGAGGTTGATGGTGGGGGAAAAGGTCAGTAATAGATGTCTTCAGGTGGCAAACATAGCAGCCAACAGGCGTACCTTTCTCTCAAATCCTCAAAAGCAAAACTCAGAGCAGTGGGCCTTTGTCTTGGCACAGCAGGCATGAGCTAAGTCTCCGGTTGCAAGCTCTGATGTCTCAAAACTGAAGCGAAAAGGGAGAGACCCAACACTTTATCTCATTAAATTTAACTGATTTCTTTTCCTGTTTGTCAATTTCAAGGAATTTCGCCCACATTTCAGAAGTACACACATTGCAAGCTAACATAATTTCCTGGAATCCAAACTCTGTCCTGTATAAAGCTACTTTTTTTCTTCCCCTACATAATGTGTCTATGGTGTTTTCAAGCTGAAGATTGATTGCTAAGGTCAGTACCAGAGTCTAGTGCTCTTCAATGCTAGGTTTATCCAATAACACATTGTTTGAAATGATGTACTGTGCAAATGTTATACAAAAATGTAATGAGTAAACATTTTTTTCTATTACTTGAGAATTCTTATCTTGAAATTTTACATTATGTAATATTGACAGTTGATAATATAAACTTTTATATTAACATCACACATAAAGCCAACTGCAGATCATGTTATAATACTTTGTAAGTTCCCTGAAATATTTCACATTTCTTCTTTCTGTGACCCTTCCAGTCAATCTCCAACTTTAGTCATCACCTCATGTAAATAATGTTTCAATCCCTATTAGCTTTGGGTGTCTAGGCCATTCTTTTAAATTTTATTGATAATCTATTGCTTTTGGAGAGATCATAGTCAACCTAAAACATATATATGTATATGTATATATAAAATGTTTGTATAATTATATATCAATTTTATAATTTTAGGTAAATGTTTTGATTGTTTTTAGATTCTAAAACACCATTTGTGGTATTTTCCTACTTCTTTCTTTTCTTGTATTGGTCTTATTCTCCTCACCATAGTTAAAGTGACTCCATTTTCCCACTATTCCATTTGTAGTACCTTTGTCCTACTAATCCACCTAATACTACTATCCCAATAATCTCTTGTTGTAGAGGAATTTCTATCTAGCAAGACAGCTAATCTGGCAAGGAATCACATCTAAATGTATGTGATCAGGATAGAATGCACATATGTTCTGAATTATAGTATGATCTGGCTAGAATACAGATAAACCCTTAGTTTATATCTTTAATTCCAAACAATGAAAGTAAGGCTATTTATAGAAGGAAGCAGCCATGTTTGAAAGTGACATCTAATTGAGGGGCAGACGGGGTTGATCAGAGAAAGATTTGACAGAATGAGTCAGAAATAGGATATTCCCAAGTCTCATAAGAACAGGCAGGAAAAGAGACTTAAAAGCACAGTGCAGAGAAAGAAACAAGATAAAGGGATTACCATGCAAACACACACACACACACACACACACACACACACACACACACACATGCAAAAAGAGAGAGAGAGAGAGAGAGAGAGAGAGAGAGAGAGAGAGAGAGAGAAATGGAGACAGAGACAGAGACAGAGAGAGACAAAGAGTGTTCTCAAGAAAGGAGATAGTTTTAATTGTACAACATCTGCCAAAGAATGAGAAGGAACCAGAAGATTAGAACAATTTTCGAGAATTATTTGCAGGTCAACAGAGCAATTAATTCAGTAAGAAGGTGAAAGAAGCCACTTTGAATCAGTCAGCATGTATAAGAGTTTTGGTCAGAATAGCTGAATTGAACCAGACAGCCAGAGTTCAGAAAGAGCTAAGAAGGATTAGTTCATCAGCAGTAAGCACTCTAGATGACAATTGCATTTGGTGAATAAAAGTTACTTTCACACCTTTTCAATTTTCTGGAGGCAAATATAAAATAAAAGTATATTGCTTATATTATTTTTTCCTTTATCTTGAGCTCAACATAATTTTATTAAGTTTAACTCATAGTTTTGGATATATGAGAACATTTCCTTGCTGAGGTAGCTTCCATTAAATTTATTTTAACTAATTTATTTAACTCTTCCTGATAGAAATTTTAGTACAATGAAAGAAATTTAAATGGATACTCATATCCTAGATTTTATTGTAGACTTAAATTAAAAATACAATATCATTAGGGGGATGTGCAGAAATGAGGAAAAGTAGAGAA
>JADRCD010204637.1:0-13464 GCA_019843815.1 Montemys delectorum | reverse complement strand
CCCCCACCCATGTTGACTCCCCACCCATGTTGACTTCCCCCATCCATGTTGACTCCCCCCATCCATGTTGACTTCCCCTATCCATGTTGACTCCCCCCATCCATGTTGACTTCCCCCACCCATGTTGACTCCCCACCCATGTTGACTTCCCCCATCCATGTTGACTCCCCCCATCCATGTTGACTTCCCCTATCCATGTTGACTTCCCCTATCCATGTTGACTCCCCTTCATCCATTTTGACTGCCCCCATCCACATTGACTGCCCCATCTATGTTGACTGTCCCCTGACCAAACCAGCTCAGTCAGTCAGCAGGTTCTCCAGAGCAGAATTGAGGATTAAAAAGGAAAAAGACCATTAGACAACATTGTAGCATGATCCCAGCCAGTTCTGAGACTGAGGTGGGTTGATTTTTTCCAAATCTGCTTTTATACCATTTTAATTACATGCAAGTAATTAATAAGGTCAGTTCTAGGTTAAGGAACAAACAAAACAATAAATACAGATATTCAAGGAATAAGCAAGGCAATAAACAGAGTTCCATGATCACTCCCATGATCACTGTTTCTAAGGGCTTAATCAGGATGACCAAGATATCTGAGTCTACGTCTCTGTCCTAGCCCAAAGTCATATTCTTGCCTGAAGCCTACTTCTTTGTTCTAGTCTAAAATTAGATTCCTGTCTGAGCCTACTTCCTTGTCCTGGCCCATTGTGTGATTCCTGCCTGCCTGAAGCCCATTTCCTTATCTTGGCCCAATGTCAGATTCTTGCAAAGTGGCCTCAAAAGCTCTCCACAGTCCTCCATTGATGTTGATTGCCCCCCATCCATGTTGACCACTCCCATCCACATTGGATTTGTGCCACTTCTTATGTCAGTGAGTCACTTCTGCTTAATGAACTATGAACCCATTGTCCAGTAAGTCCCTTGTCACCAGAACAAGTCTGTTTGGTGCCTGCAAGGGTGTTTCTGGGATGGAGTTCCAGATGCTTTGGGCATCATAAACCAAAGAAGGAAACACAAACCTCAATGTGGGGTCTCTGAGATTAGTAGGACTATACATAGTAGGTACATGCATGGGTTCTGGGTTTATAGTGTGTTGTGTGTTGAGTGTATATGTGTATTTGTGTGTTTGTGTATGTGTGGTGCATTTCCATGTGGTATGCATGTGTGTTAATGAAAGTATAAGAGTGTGAGTATGTGTATGTGTGGTGTGTGCCTATGTCTGTGTGTGGAAGGTGTGCATGTTTGTGTGTGGGGTGTGAATGTGTGTATGTATGGTATATATGTGTGTGTGTGGTGTCCATTTATGTATTAGTGGATGAGTGTGTGTATATGTGAGTGGTATGAGTGTGGGTTGTACATATATATGGTGTGTGGGGGGGGAGTTGTATGTGTGTATGGTGTGTTGTAGGACTGTAAACAGCAGCCTATCTTCTGGTCGAACTAGGTTTAAACACTGGAGACCCAGCAGATAGTTCTGCAATGGATGGAGGAAGTTTCCCCTCTCTCAGACTCCAGGCTTCTGACATGAGGCCCGAGCTCCATAATTCTGTGACTATCAGTCACATAGGGCAATGCCCCCAAGTCCCTGGTACTCTGTCTGGACTCCACCCCAACAGTTACCTGGCAACAGTCAGGTATGCTCCTCCCCACAGTTACCTGGCAACAGCCAGGTAGGCTCCTCCCCACAGTTACCTGGCAACAGCCAGGTAGGCTCCTCCCCACAGTTACCTGGCAACAGTCAGGTAGGCTCCTCCCCACAGTTACCTGGCAACAGCCAGGTATGCTCCTCCCCACAGTTACCTGGCAACAGCCAGGTATACTCCTCCCCACAGTTACCTGGCAACAGCGAGGTAGGCCCAGTCCACTATAAAAGGGGCTGTTTGCCCTTCTCTTACTCTTACTTTCTTAGTCTCTTACTCTTGCCCTCTTGCTCCCCCTGTCTCTGCATTCCCTTCCCCCCCCTCTCCACGTGGCCATGGCCGGCCTCTACTTCCCTCCTCTCTCCCTTTCTACAATAAACACCTTAAAACCATGGACTGCCTCTCCTCATCAGGACCCGCCATGCTGGAGCAATGGAGTGGATCTCCCTCTAAAGAGCCCCATCTAATCTCCCTCCCCTCTCGAGACGTGGCCTCCACCAGCCAAAGCCACCGACGGAGCAAGCCAAGCACTTTCCTCATGCCCTTTTCCCTTTGGCCCCGGGCAAGAGGCTGCAAGCTGGCTTCCACTTCCGCTCCATTTGGCCTCCCTGCAGGTCCAAGGGGACCTCAGATTGTGCTTCCCCACCCCCAGAACAGGGTCCTGTGGCTACTCACAGCCCAACACCTGCCTGCGGTGATGGGATGCATGCAGTCAAACTTCCTGCATCCGCCTCCATGAGTGGCCCTAGCCCTGTGGTGGGCTGGATGCAGGCCACCATTTTAAATCACAGTGTGTGAGGGTTGTATGTGTATATGGTGTGTGTGTGTGTGTGTGTGTGTGTGTGTGGTATGTGTATGTGTGGTAAGTGTGTGGGTTGTATGTGTGTATGGTGTGTGTGTGTGTGTGTGTGTGTTGTATGTGTGTATAGTGTGTGTGAGAGAATGTATGTGTATGTAGTGTCTACGTGTGTGGTGAAGTGGAAACTTAAAGGTTCTTTGGAAAGTCCGTTGTGTTGGTTCGTGTTTTGCTAGGGCAAACATGGGAAGGAATATTTTGCTGAAGCTGACACAAGTAAAAGGATGTTCTGCTAAAGCAAGCACATGAAAAGACACATGATGATAAGAGAGTCCTCCTTCATGATACTCATGTATTGGTCCACCTTAAATTGAGTAGTTGTTTGGATTCCATAGAGAGAAACGCACCAAGAAATCTTCTGGTGATGTACAAGTGGCTTCTTGCTGCTTCCACAGACTCAGACTGACTGACAGAGTGATATCAGATGAGACAGACTCAAGTGGAGTTCTGCTGAGGCAGACTCCCATGCTGAGGCGGGACCTAGGGAGGATACATGAGGTTTGGAGGGAGGATAAACAGGACTCGACGGACAGTGAAGGAGACTTGAGCTTGGTTTGCTGGTAGAGCTACCTGTGCAACGCTTGTTGGTCTCATGTCTTTGCTGACCTTCCCTTCGATGAGAGAGGCATGGCTAAGGACTTCTCCTGGCATTCCTGTTGGTCCTGGTCCCTCCTGTTGATTTGTGCTGATTTGGCTGAGGCCTAGCTGTTCCTTCTAGTTCATGCCACCCCTGCTATATCCCGACACTACTGAACTGAACTGCTGGTATATCTATGTGAAGTATACCAGCAAGTAGATCAAGCTGCTGCTGCTGCTGCTGCTGCTGCTGACCTGTGATCTGAACTGCAGATTTCCTGACAATGATGATGGGGTTTGCTCCAAAGAACCATTTCTAAACAGGTCCACTTCCCTCGTATCCTTTCTTTTCCACTACCTCTGGTGGGTGGTGGGCTAAAAGGGAGGTTAGTTAAGTATTTAAGAAGCATCAGTAAAAGTAGGTTTTGAAAAAAATAAAAGTAAATAAAATAAAGTTACAGTGTGATGTGCATGTGTGTGTTAGTGTGAGTGGTGTAAGTGTGTGTGTGTGTGTGTGTGTGTGTGTGTGTGCAAAGCTGATCTATGATACCAAGGCATACCCTCAAAGCCTTGGTTGAATTGAAATGCCTTTAATGCAGAGGGTACTTGGACTCTGCTGGGCTCTGCCAAGATCCCAGCTCTTTCTATGTCCTTCAGCGCCTTGAGCCTCTGCCCGTGTGACTGAGGCCATCCCTCTCTTCACTCCTTTGAATCCCTCTAACAATCTTAACTGTGCCTTTCAGTGTAGTAAGTGACCAAGAACTTTGTGGCTAAGGAAAGGCGGGGAGTTGGATACATGAGCAAGATGGGCTCAATAGGTTTCCATCCAAGTACCAGGGCAATGGTATGTTAACTTGCTCTAGTTAAGAGAGATGAACCCCAGTAAGACCCATGACAAAGGGGTTTCCAGGACTCAGCTACCATGGGCTACATTGTAGTAAATTCATCATAAATTGAACATATCAAAAGGAGAAACTATGGCAGGATGAGTATGAACTGCTCAGAAACTAACGTAACATTGTTCTTATTGGTGCATGCATGCCTGCTTATACCAACATGCCTCCTACATACCACACACACACACAAGACACACATCACACATACACCATACCCACACAACACATACCATACCCACACTACATATACCACATATACACACATATACATACACACAAATACACATACACACCATACACACCACACATACCACACACACCATACACACCTACACACCACAAACATACACACCACTCATACACACACCCACACACACCACATACACATAAATACCATACCACACACATACACACATATAACATACACATCACATACATACATATACACACACCACATAGTACACACAACACACCACACACCACACACACACGCACACGCACACGCACACACACACACACACACACACACACACACACGCACCCTAAACTCAATGATAAAACCAGAGTTGGGTGTCCCGAGGACCAGGAAGAGTAGGATTGGCTGCAGGCAAGAGGAAGGAGGTCATTCCTATTCACACTTGAGAGAGGGGATGAGGGTGGGACAAGTAGGAGAAATGCCAAGGCGAAGAAGAGTAGACTTGGATTTCTGGGAGTCCCTAACCATTGGCCTTTATAGGCTTACCATGCTAAGAAAGCAAATTCACTAGTGAGATGACAGATAGCAAGGAGAGAGGGTTTCGAGGGCTAGCAGGTAGCCAACTGCCCAAATGTGCAGAACTGCAAGGCTGGCTGACATTGGAGGCCACCAAGAAGACACCCTCCTCATACAATCTGCCCCAGCAGCATTGACAAGGCAGGAGCCAGGCAGGCCCAATAGTGAAGAAATGAGATTTGAGAACACGGATAGAACTGTTCCATTAGTGACCCTGACCCAAGTGCACAAGCAATAGCAATGGCATTTCCTAAAAGAATGGCAATACAAGAGAAGAGTGTTTCCTGAGAGCCTGTAGCCTGAGCACTTGATACCCTAATCTCACAGCAGCTGCCCATGAGGAACTGGCTTTCTAGGGAATAGATGCAGCAATCAGAGTAGCTTTCTAACGTATCTTCCCCTGCCACTGAGGAAAGCCCACCAAGGCAGAGTTTAGGATAGGAGGCTCTGTGCTCACGAACAGTGCTGATGGACACACCATCAATTAATGCCCAAGTACCTTTGGTCCTCTTCAAAGACAGATTCAGAAATAAGGAAAGAAACCTTTCACATAGGGTCACAGGCTGCAGCCAAAACATTTTCCTTTCCAAACACATTTTCCACTTGAGGCATCAGCCTTATAGAGACTCAGTATTTCTGGGTCTGAGGTGCTGAAAATAGATGTTCTTCACTTAGGGAAGAGCAGCCATGGCTAACTCTGAAGTGACTTTCTTGATTTAGGGAAAGCAGGGCAGTGATTGGCAGGAGGTGGGAGGGGCAACTGCTGAGCAAGCTGTGCCTAGATTTGGCCCAGACTTTGGTAATCCGGTGCTTCTGGTGTGTGAAGGAGGCCCTCCAGGCAGGGAGACTCTGCAGCTTTGGTTTTGATCTGTCAGTAATGAGGTGCCAGTGGCCTCGACTTCAAAAGCCTGAACAACTATAGATAATCTGTGGAGAGGCCCCCAGAATTTCAAGTGATCTCTCAGACTAAAGTATGAGGGATTACACAGACAACAGAATAGATGACGGATGAGGCATTGCTTGTCTGATATCTGCCCTTTGATTTCTTTTAAATGGCTTCGTTTTAGGTTTCCAAAAGGGCAGTCTGAGACTTCTACAGCCTCAACACTGAAGATTAGCATGTCAGAGATCACTGCTGCCTGGGTGAGAGACATCTGTACATTTTATCTTTGTTTCTTTTTTAAAATCCTGTCTGTAAGAAACACTGCCACTCCCTGGCTTTAGTGGCAAACGGGGTGCATGGTAACCATATCCAGCCTGCGTGGGAGATGGTGCTTTCCTGCCTAGTCCAAATACTCAGATTCCCCCCAGATTCTTTTGAGGTTTAATCTCTTCTGAAACAGTTGTGCACCCAAGGCAGGGAGGAGGGCTAGGAGACCACAGGCTCTGAGAAACAGGTTATAAAATAGCACAAGCATTCACTTCTAGCATCCTGTGAGTTGAAAGTCTATAATTTCCACGGCATGTAGCACCTGGGAACAGAGTGCTTTATGTGGGACCACCTCACACTCTGGAAGCAACCAGCACGGTGAGGTCATTCCTCATGACCTGTCTTTTGTTAACTCCCGAGTGGAGGGGCGGGAGACATGAGAGTTTCCCAAGAAAACACATAAGACCAACCAGTTAGAGGCAACCATTCACTGACTTTTCTGCTTAAAGAAGGCTGTAGGTCGTTTACACTGTTTCCCTATATGTAAAATGTTTAAGATTTCTCAGAAAGCCAAGAAAATTGTGCAAGCAGCTATAGGGACAAGAATGCGGTGACAGATGCTTGGCTGGTGTGTGCAAGGCTCCAGGGCCCCATCCTTTGCACATGTGTATACACACACACACACACACACACCACAGCCTCAAAAACAAGAAAAAAAGAAAAATGTTGCAGTCCATTGTGCAGGTTAAACATCCCTCATTTGAAAACTGAAGCCTGAAGCATTCTTTGAGCAAAGAAGTGGTGCCTTAAGTAGACCCCACACCATGGGCTGTCGAGATGGTTCAGCAGGTAAAGGTCATTGCCACCAGTCAACCCTGACAGCCTGAGTTTGATCCTTGGGACCCACATGGTAGCAAGAGAACTAACCCCTGAAAGCTGTCCTCGGACCTCCAAATGTGTGTGCATAAACACCAACCCACAAGAAATAAATTGGCAAAATTTAAAAAGGAAAACCTCACATCCAGAATTTGTCTCATACACCAAATTGTCAAAATAGGAAATTACCTTCAGGCTATGTTTATAATGCCCATATGAGAAGAAATTAATTTTTTTGTTTAAAAATAGTTTCCATACCAGAGATAACTTGCTATTTATATGCAAATATCCTAAATCTGAAAGAAAAAAAAGTCCTACATCAGAAACACTTCTGGTGTAAACATTTTGAATAAGCAATACCCCAGCTGTGGTCCCTTCTGAGGCTGCTGTATGCAAGTCTCTCAAGACAAGACGTATTCTCTCCAGGGCCCAGCCATGGGCCCAGAGCAGCATGCGCCCAGAGCAGCATGCGCCTCGCGGTGTGCTTGCTGTATGCTGACCATTGTAACCATGACAGCTTGAGACTGAAATGCCTGGGGGGGGGGGGGGGGGGTAGCAGGGAGACAAAAGTTCTTGTCTTACCAGCAGAACCTGATGCCCTTGGAGGTCTGGAGATCTTGCTGGTCTGACATTGCTGGTATGGGCGATGGCTAACAGCCACTAGCATCCCTTACCACTCTAACAAGGCCACCTTCCTTGTTCTTACAGATGGAAGGTGAGCAGGAGAGACAGGATGAGACATAGGTCACTTCTGGGCACTGAGATAGCTTGAAAGCAAATAGGTCTCCTCCATCTCTCCTTTTCCCCCCGCTAGTGGGTAACGTGGAGGCAAAGAAAATAAGGTCCCAGAACAGGAGCTCTGCTGGGCAGTGTGATCCTCCAGATGGAACAGAAACCAGATGTCACACCTAACTACCAAGAGCCTGGAATAAGCACTCACCATGCTGAATGAGCATGAGAGCGCTTCTTGTAGAACTGTCTTATCCCGATGATGCTCTCGGCTCCCTTCTACTGTTGCAGTAATTCTGACAGAAGCAACACAATTGGGAAAGGGCTTCTTTGGTTTACAATTTCAGGTTGCAGCCCATCGTGGTGGGGAAGCCACAGGGATGGAGCTTTGAGGCAGCTGGTCACATTATAGTCACAGTTGAGCAGAGAGCACTGGATGGATGCATGCGAGGGTTCAGCTTCCTTCTCCATTACCAACAGTTAAGATGGACCATCTCATAATGTGATTGAGTTACCCCCATCTGCATGCCCAGAGACCCATCTCTCAGGTGGCTCTAGATTCTGCCATGTCCATAATCGGCATTAACCATCATACTAACCAACGTAAATGAGAGTGGCCCTTGAGGTTGCTGGTCTTACTCTAGACCTGGCTTTGGCTGCACAGTTTTATCTTTAAGTTGTCATGCTGGCTAAAAAATACAAATGCAGGGGGAGTGGAAAAGCCAGGCATGAACACAGCCCAGAGTGAATCCATGCTGTTGACATGGGACCTCAGAGCCACTGGGGTGGCAAAGTCTTTCCTCAGGGTGAGGCTTAAAGGCTCAAAGCCTTCCTCAGGAGACCAAACACAATTGACACCGTTTGTGAAAATGTCCGCCACTGGTTTCTCTGACCGGATGCTCATATCCTTCTGAGAACTGGTCCCTCACAGAGACTGCCCCTCCTCAGATTAGCCAGACCTGCCTCCTGAATCCAGCTGTACACCACAAACACGGGCAGCTATATTTTTCTGTGTATAATAACCCCACATCCTTGTCCAGCTGTAGGCATCAACCGTCCTTCCTGTTCAATTCTGAATACACAAAACACCCTGAGCTTCCAGGGTGCTGTAGTTTCCCCACCCAATCGCAGCATCTCTTTCTGTGCGTTTCTTTGTTTCTGCATGCCTGTCTGCTCTTTCTTTATTACTTCAACACTCTAGTCAACTCCTCTGAGACCTTGGCGGGTGTCACCTTCTCCAGGTGGCTTCTTATCTCTAGGCCATGGAGGCTGAGTAACCTACAGTTGCTCACTTATCCAAATGAAACTGGAAGGAGTCTCCATTTTCTCAGCCTTTTCTGCTTAACAGAAAGGAAGAAGTGACCAGCCCCTGTGCGTGCTGAGCCCTCTGCAGTTTACGTGTTCACTAGGCTTACAGGCCCACTTTAAAGGCGTATGTCCTAGCATGGCACCAGGGAAGGTATGTGGAACCTTTAGGGAGTAACACCTTGGTGGGGGGTCTGAAGATCTTAGGAAGTGTGGTTGGGGTGGGGAATGTTTGTAGGGAGCCTGTTCCCTTGTTTGTAATTGTTCTGGCCATGTCCTGTCCCTTGTCATCCTGTGTGCACTCCCCCCCCCACACACACACACATACATAACATGAGCTTATTTGCTTCTGGCACGCATTCTTCACAGAGTAAATGCTAAAATCACAAGCCAAAGCAAACCTTCCATCTTGATATGGCCTCAGGCATTTCATTATAGCAATAGAAAACTGACTGAAACAAAGACAAAGCATTTAAAAAGGACCAAAAGAAATAGGCTTTGTGTTCATTTCTGTGGTCTCCACAATGTCGCTAAAATGCCTGAGCCTTCCCAGGGAGCTAGATGATACAGCTAGCAGTGTTTCTTTGAGGATTCCTGATGTTGTGTAGCTTCAGTTCCCAAGCTCAGCTTGGTCCTGATGGAGCCTGAGGTTCTCTGGCTGAGATGAGGAATGCGCAGGTTTCTTGGCAGTATCTCAGCCTCCTGAGTTCACACTTACCCAGAGTGATTTTAATCTGTACTGAGAGGGCTCCAGCTCAGTCCAGGATGTGAACAAAGGGGGCAGGTTGAGGGGAATTAGGTAGGACTTGAGGACCTGCTCATGTGCACAGAGAAGGCACACTTGTCCTTGGAGAAGGGCCCAGCATGCACACTCTGGCCCATCTGAGTTGTCTGACCTTCTCAGGCCTCAGTATCTCTTTAAACCCCCATCCTGTGACACTCCCCATCCCCCTCAGTTCTTCATCCCATGTGGGGGGGGGGGTCTAGTGACTCAGCTTCTGGGTCTGCTCCTGACAGCAGCTTGCTTTATAAGATCAGGCCCCTGTGGTTTACTGGACATTTGCACCCTGCTCAGATTCTTGCTGGGCAGAACAGGGAAGAGAGCTATCTTGTCGCTTGCAGACAATGACAAGGGAAGCAAGGTGTCTGCTGCAACTCTGAAGCAGAGAACAGCAGCTTTGTCTGTAAACTGAGCTGGTCTTCCAGTTGGACTCCATGAGTCAGCTGTGCCCTGCTACCGTAACAGTCTCAGAAAGTGAAACCCACTGAGGTGCCACGTTCTTCTCCTTTGGCTTGTGCCCTCCACTCCACACCTCTCTGATGATCAATAAGCCCATGAGCGCGACTGGAAAACTAACCGGGATTGTGCATTCGGTGATTTCCCAGGATCTACAAGGCACTCACTCTAAGCAGAGGGACAGCCTGTGAGGGCAGTTTCTAAGGATTTCGCTCTCCTCGCACCTGTTGGCTAGAGATGGCAGGCTGGCCACTCTTTGGGTCTTTTCAGCCCCGGGGCTCTGTGATTGCGAGCTGAGCCCTAGTTCTTGGCATTGAAACCTTATCCAGTCAAATAGCATCTCTACAGTTGATGTCTGCTACCTACAATGACCAGCTTGAATAGTCACACTGAAGCTTTGTGTCGTTGACAAAATAAAAACTAAAATTACTCTGTCGATGTGGGACTGGGGCTGTAGATTGTTGGAATTGCTAGACTAACTAATCTGCTTGGAGCTAAGTCCTGGCACGTTTATCCTGATCCTCACTGAAAGTGTCTCCTAGGATGCTCCGGGCGGGGTCCCGGGCCCTGGAGAAGGTATTTGAGACAGATCTTCCTGATGTACATTCTGAAAGCACAACAATAAACAAGCAAATAAACAGGATTAGCCAGTCCCATAGGCTCCCACATGCAGCTGTCTCGTGGCAACCTCTCAGTACCAGGCATGCTGTTCCTAAGCTGCTGGTGATAAATCAGAGGAGAATATTAAATGTTGAGGGTTGGATGCTCAAAGCAGTTGCCAGCCAGGAGGAGAAAAGGAGATGTTTCTGTGAGTGTCGGAAACAGGTCATTCTATCCCTAGACCTCCCTGGCCTGCTGTGGTTCCGTCCCTAGCTCCAAGCACACACAGTTCCACGCTTGCTGCGGCCTATCAAATATTTACACTGACTTTTTCAAATGTATACATTATTTACTTTACAGTCCATAAAATATTTACAAGTCATGCTAAATATACATCATATTTGTGCTGGGCTGTGTTATTCCCACTTTAAGCCAGGGATAACTCTGAGGAATGTCCCCCCAAATCATCAAGGGCTCTTCTGAGGAGGAGTCAAGAGTGGACACATCGGGAGATGGAAGTGATACCTTCTCTTGGGCCAGGAAAGTCCCCCATTCCTATCCCTAAAGAAGCATTTGAGCAAAAACTGGTCCAAGACAAAGCAACTGTGGTCTTCACATCGACCCTTCATTCAGTTTTCAGCCTGAATGGACACTGGGCCCAAGGTCACTGAGTTCAAAACTGGCAAAATTCTGACTCACCACTTAAATCAGCCATGCCAGTCTCATAAAAGTACCTAATGGAGTCATGGTCCCCAGATGAATTAGAAAATACCAGCTACTCTACCTGGGTGCCCAGCCCTTCCCCTGGCTGCTCACCTTTAGGAGAGCCACCATACCCACCACCTCTCTCAAGTATTAGTCTCTCATGGTAAGGTCTAATTGTGCTGGCTATAAACCCAATTCCTCAGAGTTTGTCCTTTTGTATTATATCATAACACAGGTGTGAATCCCTGAACAAAATGCCACACAACCTTTCATCCTCTCTGGTTCCTCATCATCGAAGAGTCAAAGGGACCATCCACCTACCAAAATTTGCTCCCCCTCTTAGTTCTTTGCAGATATCCCCAGGAGAATACCAATGGTTGACTTTCAGCTTGATCTCTGCTGTCTTTCCCAATGGGTTCATGCTTCCCTTTTGAGAGCAAGCTCTGCTCCTACTGCAGGGCAACTGTATTCCTCAAGATCAGAAATGTGATCTTGATGCAACTTCTTTACAGATAGAATGGTAGTGCCCAGACGTGGGTACTGTGCTATCAGAGGGCAAATACTCATGATTTCAGGATGTATAATCCTTTGTTAATGTCCTTCCACAGATGCCTAAGGAGGAACAACCTTGTGGGTAACATGAAATTTTCACTGACTGAATCACAACATTATGCTATTCCTGCAAATTTCCATCTTATTGGGGTGGAAACCAGTATCTCTAAGACTTGAATAGCAATGGCTTCAGTCAGCTTTCCCTATAAAGATGTGTCACTAGTTTTGGAACAGAGCAAGTCCAGCCAGCTTCCATGCCTCCCTGACTGACTGTATGCCCTTATAAAAAGAGACTTTGCTCAGCATTGGGGCCATTTTTGCTCTTCTGGCCTCTCTGACACCATATCACCATGTCTGCCTTTCTCCTTAGGAGAACAGAGCTAAAGGTGCTATTTTGGAAGAGGAGACTTGACCCTCCTCAGACACCTTATGGACACATTGATTTAGAGATTTGAAACCTCTACCTAGTGAGAAGTAATTTTATGCTTCTCATTAGTCTATAATAATAGAAGGGAATACCTGCCCATTATAGCATGAACAGCACAAATAAAGTGTCTAGCTATCATTTCTGTTGCGGGTTCAAAGTTACTTCATTGGGAAAATGTATGTATTTTTCTCTATGTATTATATAAAGCGCTCTATGAATTAGTCTTGCAGAAATGAAACTCTAATTGCCAACAGTGGATGAATTACTGTCACACACTGTTCAGGCTTCTAGAACAAAATACTGTAAGCTGAGTAGCTTATACAGAAAAGAAGTTTATTGTCCACAGCTCTGAAGGGACCCAAGATAAAGAGACCAACAGAATGGATTTCTGGTGATGGCTTGCAGCTTTCTGGTCCAAATGGTCAAAAGGTCTCTCTCTCTCTCTCTCTCTCTCTCTCTCTCTCTCTCAGGTCTCTCATTCAAGAGAGCCCCACCCCTACAATCTACTCATTTACTGTGTGTTAGCTTTGCATCTCAATGGGAAAATATCTGAGTCACACACAATTTAAATATTTATTTTGGCTGATCCTTTGGAGGTTTCTGTCCACTGTCATTGGCTCCATTGCTTTGGGGCCCATGTGTGTTGAGTCAGAACATGGCAGGGAGCATGTGTTAGAGGAAGGTGGCTTCCCTCTTGGTAGAATACAGAAAGAACAAGGGGAATGTCAGTAGTCAAGATGCACCCTTCAAGAATGTGACTACAGTGACTTCCTCTAGTGAAGTTCCACCTCCTACACCACATGAAACTACAAGTATATCTGTGATAAAGCCATTGATGGAGTCAATGCCTTCATGGTCCAGTTCTCTCTCTTAATGCCACCAGCTGGAGGCCAAGCCTTGAACACATGAGCCTTTTGAAGAGACTCTGAAAGTGCTTGTGTTGAAATTTAGGAATTCAATATGAACAGAGAATTCATGCTTTCAGACCACACTCCCAAACCTTGACATGTGTTTCACACTTAAAAGTACGAGACTCCAGTTCCTCCAGCCCTCAGCCCATCCCCACCTCAAAAAATTCATCCAAGGCAACATTGCTTTGTGATACTTGTGTGACCCAGGGATCCATCTGTGAGGGGCATC
>JADRCD010204635.1:0-35960 GCA_019843815.1 Montemys delectorum | reverse complement strand
CACAGCTGGATCTCATGGAGGCACTTCCCCAACTGAAGCTCCCTCTCTGTGATAACTCCAACCTGTGTCAAGTTGACACACAAAACAAGCCAGTACAATGCTCCACCATATATAATAAGGACAAATGTTCCACTATGTTTATAGCAGCCTTATTTATAATAGTTAGAAGCTGGAAACAATCCAGATGTCCCTCAACAGAAGAATCGATACAGACTTCATGAAATTCATAGGCAAATGGATGGAATTAGAAAATATCATCCTGAGTGAGGTAAACCAGACACAAAAGAACACACAAGGTATGTACTCACTGATAAGTGGATATTAGCCCAAAAGCTCAGAATACCCACGATATAACCCACAAACTATATGGAGCTGAGGACAAGGAAGACCAAAGTTGGATGCTTCAATCCTACATAGAAGAGGGAACAAAATAATCACAGGAGGTAGAGGAAGGGAGTGAGAGAGGAGGGGGGAGGGAAAGCAGAGGGGGCAGGATCGGATATTGGAAGGGACAGGAGAGAAGTACAGAGGGTCAGGGAATTGAATAGAAATGTGTAGCAGTGGAGGATGGGGAACTGGGTATAGTCACTAGAAAGTCCCAGACACCAGGGAAGCAAGAGGCTCCCAGGACCCAATGGGGATGACTTTAGTCAAAATACCCAACAGAGGTGAGATAGAACCCATAGAGACCACCTCCAGTAGATAGCCATGGCCCCCAGTTGAGGGATGGGGCCACCCATCCACCTCAAAATTTTTAACCCAAAATTGTTCCTGTCCAAAGGAAAGATAGGGACAAAAAAAAATGGAACAAAGACTGAAGGAAAGGTCATCCATAGAGTGCCCCACCTGGGGATCTGTCCCATCTGCAGACAACAAACTCCGACATTATTGCTGATGCCCAGAAGCACTTGCTGACAGGAACCTGGTATAGCTGTTTCCTGAGAGGCTCTACCAGCACCTGACTAATACAGATGCAGATACTGACACCCAACCAGGGAGCCCAATGGAAGAGCTATCAGAAGGACTAAAGAAGCTAAAGGGAATTGCAAAGCCATAGGGAGAACAATATCAACTAACTGGGCCACCCAGAGCTTCCAGGGACTAAAGCATCAACCAAAGAGTACACATGGAGGGAGCCATGGCTCCAGATACATATGCGGCAGAGGATGGCCTTGTGTGGCCTCAATGGGATTGGAAGTCCTTGGTCCTGTGGAGGCTTGGTGCCTCCAGCATGGGGGATAGTAGAGTGGTGAGGTGGGAGCGGGTGGAGGAGCACCCCCATATAGGCAAAGGGAAGGGGGAAGTTGGGGGACTCCATAGTAGGGTTTTGTAGGGGGAAATGGGAAGGGAGATATTATTTGAAATGTAAACAAAGAAGTAGTTTAAAAAATCCTCACCAATTTTTAGCCAGAGAAAAATACATCTGTTTTTCAAGACACCCTGCTTTGTTTATTAATCACTAAATTGTTGTCCCTTATATCTATATTTATTAGATATATGATATGGCTAAATAGACCTGTTGGCCTTTGCCATTAAGAATGTTGTTGGTATAGGTTCAAATGAGAGTGCATCTCTCATATGAGGAGTTGACCTATATTAGTGGTGTCTTGTACATCCGTTAGGACTCTGCATAATAGAACAATTCTGTGTTCCTCCTTTTAAGAACTCTGTGCTGTGTGTCTCTTGAAATTAGTCAGATTTCATCAGCATCCCTGCAGTGCTGCTGAATAGTTTGCAGGAACTCCATCTGCTTGTCCGAATCTGTGTTCATAACCTCCAGTGTCCCCTGTGATCTTTCATTCCAACCAACGTATGATTTCCAAGAACACTAATTCTCTGATTTACAGATTCCCTAATCCACCTTCTACTCCCAGTATACCTAGATTATGCTCAGTAAAAGTTAATTATGACTGACCAAAAAAATGCCTAGGTTCTGTTTGCTGGTGGTAAATTCCCTACTCCATCCAAGTACGAAGACCTAAAGATCAAATGAGCTGATGCCTCTTCAACTCCATGTAAAGTGAAAAGAAACCAGTATTAAACCATAAAGAACAAAACTTACAAATATGTTTAAATTAAAGTAACTTGTACTGGCAAAAAAAAATGTAGTTCAATAAGATCCATTCATTTTCCTCCTGCTATTATAGCTCATGTGGGAAGAGGGAAGAAAGGAGAGAGAGAGAGAGAGAGAGAGAGAGAGAGAGAGAGAGAGAGAGAGAGAGAGAGAGAGAAGAGGAGGAGGAGAGGAAGAGGAGGAGGCAGAAAAGAGAGAGACAGAGCCCCCGGGTTGCTGGCATTTGGTGTGAGATATGTTACTCTAATTCTGGGTCCATTTCATGAAAATATGTCAAAATACTAATTATGGGTACATGTACTTACACTATGGAGTATAGAAAGAAAAATATAACTGACATTCCCTAAGAGTGTGCAAATTCAACTTAAGCATATGGTAAGTTGTATAATATAATCTGAATAATGATAGTATGACATGATTTTTGCCAATGATTACATGTTTCATGGTCATATATAGAAAGATGTAGAAAAATGTGAGGGTCACAATTTATCTACATTTTATTTCATTATACTCCATATTGGACATTAAAAAGCATCAAGCTACAAATCATGCTGGGATAAACTTTCCATAAATAATGACCATAGTCATCATAAATCTAGAATATAGATGCTAACTACACAGACGAATCAAAGCTACCACAATGGCAATTTAAACTACAGTAATTTTGCTTGTAATTTGATTTTCAATATTCAAAGTAACAAATATTCATTGATATGTCCATTAGTTGTAAACCGTTTATGCATACATATAATAGTTTCAATTGACAGATTCCAGTTTCGTGTCTTATAATCCAGCTGTATTCCATGAGGATAGAATTCTATGGCATGCCTTGATGAGTCTGTCTTATAAAGGAAAGTGTTGCAAATCTAGAAAAACAGCACTGAGAATTCCAAATCTTGTAAGACATTGCACAGGGACTTTACTTTTGATGAAATAAGCACACTTTAAAGTAAAATTATGATGCTGAAGAGCTGGCTTAGAAATTAAGTGAACCTGTTCCTGCAGAGGAACTGAATTCAATTCTGAATGCCAAAAGTGTGGCTCACAACCATCTATAACTCCAGTGCCAGGGGTTCTGATGTCCTCTTCTGACCTCCGTAGACTCCAGGCATGTACATGGTGTACATACATGCAGGCAGGCAAAACACTCATACACATAAAATCATAAAACATAAAGATTTTAAATTTGGTCTTGACAGTAAAGTATAACAAAGAATGCAAATACAAGGATTAAATTTGAATAATGCAAAAGCTTGTTCTGGGATCATGTGTAATTGGTTCCTAAGAGATGTAGCCAACTTAAAAAGTAAAAACTATTTCCCCAGTGCCTTTGGTCTAGAGGTGGATTGTGTATTACATCTATTAACTAGGAAGCCAAGAATTGCTTGAAGAAATAACATTATGGCTCTGCAGAATGACTGATGGTCTTTGCAAAGGCCCGGATGGTTTCATCTTTCTTGAGACTTTATCACTGATTTGTTCTTAGTCATGTGCAGTCACTAAGGCCAACAGAGGTAACAAGTGTTTGATGTATGAGAGCTGAGCCATTTTTGTCAGGAATGCATCCATTTTAAGCTATTCTCGTTTCTCACAAATATATATGTTCATAGGTTTTTTGTTTCTACCTTCCAATAACTGACCACACTGCTACAGAAATTATAAAAGCACGACTCTCAGAAGCTCTAGAGTAGTATCACGTAGTTGCCCCCTTGCATAAGATGACTCTGTACTGCAGATGAATTGACTGCAGAGGCAACATCCCAATAGAAGAGCTTGCTCTTCGCTCACTGCCCTTGGCACAGCCTCCACCCACTCCTTAGCTTCTGGCTGATGCAATCCATTGTAAACACATCCTGTCCTTTATAGTCTGCAGTAAGGCACAGAAGTCCCCTCGTAGGTGAAAGGAAATTTCAAGAGGAGTGTGGGAAACCACATTTAATTTATCAGATCGAAAAGTGACCATTCCTAAATTCTTCAGAACCAGAACTTGGGACAAGCAAAGATGCTCAGTGGCAGATTAGCACAGGCCAGACTCCGAGTTCATACTCCAGCATTAAAAGGCAGGAGAGGGATGAGCACTTTTGTATTCCTTCACATACTGCAAATCAGTTAAAGTAGCTTAATCAGTGGCTAGAGAAACATCATTATCAGTAACATATTCATGGGAGATGCTATGTGTAAGAGCTGCAAAATGTTTGGCAGAAACCCAGGAATGAAAAGAGGATACAGTAAAAAAAAAAAAAAAAAAAAAAAAAAAAAAACAATTGACAGAGCAGTTTGGTGTTTCAGCCCTATTCATTGTGAGAATTTTCTCCCCTCTCTGTTTGCTTCGTTTGGAAGGATAATAGAAAAACCAACAGAATGTCAGATTCGTTTGACTTGACTCTATCTATATATAGAGCCACACGCTGCACAATGATCCAGGACAGAAGCATATCTGTGCACACTGATGAGTATATGTACATACAAATGCAAGTGTTTCTTTCTAAAATTTTCTTTGTATGATATTCTCTTATGTAAAGCCTAGCAGTGTGTTTTGTTTGTTTTGACAATTTAAGTACCATCTAAACTGTATTTCACAAAATCAAAGGAATTCTTCACAATTAATTTCTGCAGTCAACGTTGTTCTCAAAGTGGTCAACTTTCCTTGGAGCTGAGGAGCCACAGCAGCAGGACCACAAGCAAGGGTAGGAACACAGAGGGGTGGGCAGCCTCTGCTCTGGAGCCTAAATACTAATGAGAGTCATTACATATTCATAATCTCAAATGCAGTCAGCTTATTGTTAAAAACGAAAACAAAACAAAACTTTTATCAGCCAGACTCCATGGCAAGAGTAAACACTACAGTACAGCTTCGTGCCATGACACTTCTGCCACTTCACACCATGCCACGTTGACCAAGAGTGAGAGTTAAGACGGATTGCTTTGCAATTTAACTGATGGGCAACTGAAAAGTGCTGCCCAAGAGTCTGAAACTGCTTAGATATGCTGCACAGATCCAAATAACCAAGACAAAAAGGAAGGTTGTAGCGGTGAATATGCATGTCAACATATATGTATACACAATTTACTTAAAAATATGTTTTAAGCCAGGCGGTAGTGGTGCATGGCTTTAATCCCAGCACTTGGGAGGCAGAGGCAGGCGATTTCTGTGTTCGAGGTCAGTCTGGTCTACAGAATGAGTTCCAGGACAGCTAGGGCTACACAGAGAAACCCTGTCTCAAAAAAAACAATAAATAAATAAATAAATAAATAAATAAATAAATAAAATGTCTTTAAAGTATTCCAAACAAGGAATTTAGCCTATTCAGTGTTCAGAGTAAATATCTGTTAGGATCATAAAACTGTAAACATGAATTCTCACTGTGGTAAGAGATGATCAGCATGTCCCAGAAAACATATCTCATGCTGCAAAAATACCATGACACATACCATAAGACTTTTCTAAAATCATCTCGTGGTGCTCATTACTTTCAATACCAAAACTGAGTGTACTGAGCCGGTTAGCTCGGCAAAATTCAGAGTTACTTGGAATCCCATTCCTCAGGGTTCTGTCTGCGTTGTTGTCACTGTCTCCCTGGCTTTTTCATCACCTCTGCCACCACCACCGTCATCATCATCATCACCACTACCACTGTCATCACCGTCATCTCCACCACCATCATCATCATCTCAACCACCACTATCATCATCATCATAACCATCATCATTACAATTAGTGCTACCAGCAAGTCAGTGTGCTTGTCAAAAATCCCTAAGGGGACAGCCTTACACCATTTGACCCCCACAATACCTATCTGGGGAAGCTACCAGCATTCACTGAAGTCAAAGAAGGGAAATGTATAATTCACACCTGCTTTGGAAAAGCTTTGAGCCTATTTTTACTCAAAATGATGTCCTCAGCTGCAATGCCAGCCCAGTTCCATATTTTCCTGACAGGCATAGATGCTAATAAACGACCCGTAAAAATTAAATCTAACAGGACACTGAAAGGAAACTTTCTAAATTTGATCACATTTGAGTTGTTGAAAGTTATTTCCAGATGCATAACATATATAAATATCTGCACAGCTAAAGACAAATCAAGAACATGGAGATGGTAGTGGGGAATCGATGGCTCTGTGTGGTGGGGGAGGGGTCTCGCTCGCCAAACGGTTTCACTTCTTAGTCACAGACACGCAGGCTTTGAAAATAGAGGGATTTGTGTTTATGATTGATTGAGGTAACTGATTATCCACAGATATTTTAAGTGTTGAGACATTCAATTGTCAGCTCTATCAGTGTGATTGCAGTAAAACATGAAAACATTGACTTTTGTCTAGTTAGAGAAATTTATTTTTCCCAGAATGACAATCCTTTAAGTAGAAGCCAGGCAGTGTGCCAGATTTCCATGTCATACACGAAGTTTGCAAATGCAGCCCATATTTTCAAGTGTTTCTTAAGGTGCAATAAGTGGTGCATAGATTTTTTTTTTTGGAAATAGTTTTGTAATAAACAAACTCTTGTCTATTTCATTCTTTAAGTCTAAGAAAAGTACTGATTTTGAAATGGGGGATAAAGGAGCTTTGCACTGGTATAGTGTATGCTACCAGGGTTGTTCACCTAGTTGAAGTCTCTTTCAAAAATAAAATAACATTCTTTGGACTGCCATGCTGTGAACAAGTTTCATTAAGATGTGTTTTATAAGTCTGGAATAAATGCTGATCGTAACTGTCAGTGAGCTGACAGCTTTCAAAAGTCTTTGTTCCTGGAATGAGTAATTTGTCTTATCTTTTTAAGATACCACACTCTATTGTAACGGGAAAACGTTAAAATCAAGTAAATGCCACTAAAATTTGATTGCTATTAAGTCAGCCTTGTAGTCTAGATCCTGAGAGTACTACTACGTTCATGTTCACTCTCCAAGAAAAGAGAAGGTATTCCAGGAATACCTGTTCTTTTCAGTGTCTAAAGCCTAGTCCATTGTAAGAATCAAGAACATCAGAGTGTGTATCTAGCCACGCCCTTGAATAAAGCACGTGCCTGGAAGGTCAGCACTAGTCCTGATGCTCTTAATGAAAACACCAAACAGAAGACCTGTGTGGTCACAATCTCACTGAAACACCAACATTCCTGCTTACTTCCCAAGCACTGATCCCACTGATCCCACTGATCCCACTATGCCTGAGTTTTACTGACAGCCCTGGATTGGACATTGCCCCATGGAAGAACACATAGAGAGTAGCAACTAGCAACATACTCCAGCAAAACATGGCAAGCTGAGCAGAAGAACATTTCCTCCCAACTCCACCAACTGGCTGTTCTGTTTCCCACAACACTAGATTGGAGGTCCTTCTTTCCGCATCTTACAGAATGAAAACTATGATAAGTTAAGTCAGCAATTCTCCCATGGGTTTGTTCCACCTACCACTGATGCTTTATTGTTATTCCAGAGCAGAACTCCACAAAACGATCTATCATGTCTACATACAGCTGTTTGTGAAAGAGCCCCTCCCCTTAGTGTAAGCCTCTACTTTTCCAGGGCCAGGAGAGGGTGGGTTGGTGAGCAGGGGGAAGGGGAAGGGAACACGGTTTTTTGTTTTTTTTTCCAGAGGGGAAACTGGGAAAGGGGATACCATTTAAAATGTAAATTAAAAAATAAATTTAAAAAAAGACTCTCTACTTTTATACTGTGCCCACAAAAGTTAAAATTGCGATCATTTTCTGTGTGTTTTCTCTTTATAATCTGTATTCACCCAAGCTCCAAGAAGGGCTCATATTTTAATGCTAGTGTTTTTTTACCAATATAGTACCATTGTATATAATATGTCATTCTTCATTTTATTATTTTTCCAAGCAGCAGGAAACCATGGGTATTGTGTTTGTTATCATGGTAAATTGTTAAATGCCACTACTGTTATGGCCCACTTCAAAATATGCTCTATTTGACTTATAATAATGTTTATTTTCCTTTTTCCTTTATGGAGTGATACCCCTTATAGTTTCTGATATACAGTGACAGCTCTATACTTTCCTCATATTCACATACTAACCTTCCCACTCACACACATATCCATCTACATGTCTTTCTGCTACCTATATAATGCCTTACAATGTTTAACAGTTATCCCACAAATTTGATTAAAAAAAGATGACTTATTTCCCCCCTTTTTAGGTTGCTTATCCTGTAAGGTCACTTGACGTCCTCTACAACCAGCATGACACAAGCTAAAGATGATTTACATGATTATAATATTCCCATAATGTCATTACCTTCAAACTGCTTTTTAGACTTTCAAAAATTGTATCATTATGTTTTCATACAATATATTTTGATCATGTTAACATCCCCCAGTTCTTCCCAGATCTACCTCCTTTCCCTTCCCACACAACACTGTGCCTATTTTTGATCCTTCAAGACTAATTTGTGCTTCCCGAATATTACTGAGTGTGGGGTCAAATTATAAGGGATATACTCTTAGATAACTCTCCACCTACTATCTATCTATCTATCTACCTATCTATCTATCTATCTATCTATCTATCTATCTATCTCTACCTACTTCTATCTCTCTATCTCTCTCTCACACACACAACAGCACAAAGGATATAGGGCTTGATCTGACTTGGACTTTCAACCATCTTGTGTATGCTCTCTCACGTACTGTGAGTTCATATGTGCAGCTAGCCTTCTGTGTTTAAGTGATATTGATTCGTTCTAATCATCCACTGACTTTGGCTGGTATATGCCTTTATTACTCTCTTCCTCAATGATTCCTGATCCTGGGGAGGAAGAGATAACAATATGTATGTTCCTTTTAGAGTTTAACATTCTACAATCTCTTCCTCTCTGCACCTTGTCCAACTTTTAGTATCTATGTCAATCACTATTCACTGCTAGCAGAAGTTTCTCAGATAAGGCTAGAAGATACATTGATCTATGATACTATGATATAGCAGCACATCTTTAGAACTTGGTTCAATATTCTGTCCATTTAGCAGCATAATAGTAATAGGTCTTCCCCTGGGGCCTATGACCTATCTGACCATATGTTTTTAGCATAATGATGGTATCTGGAATGGATTTCATCTTGTGGAGGTAGACTTAGGTCCAATCAGAAAGTGATACTTTCTGTAATGTTAATGCCACTACTATATCAGTGGACCTGCCTTGACAGGTCAGTCATTATTATAGCAATCAGGCTTCATTGCTGGATATAGTGGTTGGGTTTGTGTATCAACTTGACACAAGCTAGAGTCATCAAAGAGGAAGTAGACTCAGTTGAAAAAAATGTCTCCATAAACTTCAGCTGTAAGACATTTTCTCAGTTAGTGATCAATGGGGGATGACTCAGCCCATTGTATGAGGGGCCATCCCTGGACTCATAGTCCTGGATTCTATAAGAAAGTAGGCTGGGCAAGCTATGACAAGCAAGCCAGTAAGCAACACTCCTCCACGGCCTCTGCTTTGGCTCCTGCCTCCAGGTTCGTGCCCTGTTTCAGTTCCTGTCCTGAGTTCCTTCAGTGATGAGCAGCAATGTGGAAGTGTAAGCCACATAAACCCTTTTCTCCCCAACCTGCATTTTGGTCCTAGAGTTTTGTTGATACAATAGAAACGCTAACTAAGATCCTGGGTATGATTCATGACACCTTCTCCTCTGGAGTTTGCATAGTACCTTCCAGCACTGTGAAAGCTTGCCAGGATGAATAAAGCTTCCAGGTCAATAAAAGCTTGATTTCTCCATGTTCTGTGATTCAACTGTGTGGTTTCAGGAGTGGAGTCTTACACAAGAGAAATAGCAGTAACTTATATTGTTTGGGGGTCTATGGGACCTTGCTGCAACAACTCCAAAAGAAGTAGCCCATTCCTGACACTGAGTTTTCTATTTGTTATCCTGTGGTGCCTACTAAAGGCACTGTTGTCCCATTATAAGGTAACTGCATTTTAATCTCCATCTCTTTCTCTTTGCCCTCCCTCCTTTCTGTGTATGTGTGTGTATGCTTTTAGAGTAGTAGGTTTCTGTGTGACTTTTTAAAAAGTAAACATTCAATTTTAAAGTGCTAGGTCAAGTAGAGACAGTTATTAACCTTAGTGAAAGAGGAGAAGCATGCCTGCTCCATTCTGACACTTAAGAATTCTGTTTGATAACATTCTTCTATTTTCAGTGTCATAGATGTGGTTTCCCAAATATGTAGACTGGACACATTGGTTGAAATGAGAGGACATAGGTTACATTAAACATGGTTTTTCTGTGTTCTGTCTATTTTAAGTCTTTTTTATTTTTTGTCATCTGTCCTCTCTTCATTCATTTTCTTGTTTCTTTATCTATTTATTTTGGAAGATTTGGAGTGAAACCCAGCACTTCACTCACTACAGTCAAGCTTTGTGCCACAGAGGGAGACTACCAGTTCTGTACACTAACTTTTAAGTCAGTGGTACTTGGTCACTATAATGATGGTAACCGTCTTTACTAAGATTATTGACTTAAATGTATGTGGCTCAAAAGTCTCACACTTCTCTCTTTCCTTGGCCACATGTATGTTCTGCATATGTACTTGTACATAAAATAAAAAACAAAATCCATTGTTAGCCCCTGAACACACTTCTTGCTAACAACCTACAGGAACCTTGCTCATAATTTCCTGAATCCTGGAGCCACACATAGACCCCCTCTCCATTCTCTTACCCTGATATTTTTCTCTTTTTAATGTCTATAACACACACCAATATCTATGCCTTCATAGTCTTTAGAAGGATAAATAGTCTTTTCTTACCATTAGTGAAATATAAGAATCTCCTTTATTAAATACAATTACTTTTGCACATAAAACTATGTTTGCTCTCATTTCTCTGCAGGAAGAAACAAAAACCTTAGGATAGTAATATTCAGGCTGTAACAGGGGTCTGCAGGGTACCTCTTTGGAAAAAAATGGGTGAAGAGAGGCAGCAAAACCAAAGGAAAAAATATAAAGGACAAGCAAGAAGCTGCTTGCAGCTCAGTTAAACCAGCATGCCATTCTTCCACTTCCGGTTTTTATTTCTAAATAATTTCAAGGTTCCAGAAACCTTTCAAGCACAGTACAGGGATTGGTCTGTGTCCCACACATTATAACACCTTGTCGAGCTTGCTCAATGATGCCTCCCTCCTTTCTCCATCCTCACTTCTTTCTTTACATTTAAGCAACTTTTTGAGAGGTAAGTTTGTAGATACTATACTTCATTACCTATAAATATTCCAGTGCACATTTCTCAAGGGAAAAAATCATTCCCTTACATTCTTGAAGTAAAATACTAGAATTAAAATTTTAATATTGTCATATGCTATTATCTAAAGTAACATGCAGGGATAACATTAACTCTGCCAATTATCCACCAAAGTCCTATATATCTATTTCATGTTGAGTTTCTGATTCAGCCTTGCCTTGTCTTTCATAAAATTGACTTTTTTTTCTCGTTTTTTTATTAGGTATTTTCTTTATTTACATTTCAAATGTTATTCCCTTTCCCAGTTTCCCCTCCAAAAAAACCCCATCCCCTCCCTCCCCCCTGCTAAACAACCCACCCACTCCCACTTCAAGGTCCAGGCATTCTGCTACACTGGGGCATCAAGCCTTCACAGGACCAAGGGCCTCTCCTCCAATTGTTACTCTGTTGCAGATAGCTCTGGGGCTATTTGTAATTTGATGCTAGTTACCTTCTCTTGTGAGGGGCCACTTACCAGGAAAGAGTCATTGGGTAATTTCCTATAAACCTTCTTCACAATTTAATTTGTAAAATAAAGGCTAGAGACAGTGATTGGGCAGAGAAAGAGGGAAGGTAGAGCTGAAGGTTTTGGGCCTGGAGAAACTAAGTTATAAGGGGTTAGATGGGGAAGATGGTAGTATAGTGGTAGATCTGCCCAATCAAGGTGCACAGCTTATATTCATATTAATTGAGTTGTATTTTCATTGCTGGGGCAAATTTGGGTTGGAGATTTACAGCAACAATGACTAACAAGGCTATCCTCTGCTACATATGCAGCTGGAGTCATGGGTCCCTCCATGTGTACTCTTTGGTTGGTGGTTTAGTCCCTGGGAGCTCAGGGGTACTGGTTAGTCCATATTGTTGTTCGTCCTAAGGGGCTGCAAACCCTTCAGCTCCTTGAGTCCTTTCTCTAACTCATCCATTGGGGACTCTGTACTCAGTCCAATGGATAGCTATGATCATCCACCTCTGTATTTGTCAGGCACTAGCAGAGCCTCTCAGGAGAGAGCTATATCAGGCTCCTATCAGCAAGCACTTGTTGACATCCACAATAGTATCTGGGTTTGGTGACTATATTTGGGATGGATCCCCAGGTGGGTCAGTCTCTGGATGGCCTTTCCTTCAGTCTCTGCTCCCATGTGTATTTTGTTCCCCATTCTAAGAAGGATTGAATTATCCACACTTTAGTCTTCCTTAATCTTGAGCTTCATGTGGTTTGTGAATTGTATCTTGGGCATTCCAAGCTTCTGGGCTAACATCTACCTATCAATGAGTGCATACTATGCGTGTTCTTTTGTGATTGGGTTACCTCACTCAGGATGATATTTTCTAGTTCCATCCATTTGCCTAAGAATTCATAAATTAATCGTTTTTAATAGCTGAATAATACTCCATTGTGTAAATGCACCACATTTTCTGTTTCCATTCCCCTGTTGAGGGACATTTGGGATGATTCCAGCTTCTGGCTATTATAAATAAGGTTGCTTTGAACATAGTGGAGCATGAGTCCTTATTACATGTTGGAACATCTTCTGGGTTTATGCCCAGGAGTGGTATTACTGGGTCCTCTGGTAGTACTATGTCTAATTTTCTGAGGAACTGACAGACTGATTTCCAGAGTGGTTATACCAGCTTGCAATCCCACCAGCAATGAAGAAGTGTTCCTCTTTCTCCACATCCTCAACAGCATCTGCTATCACCTGAGTTTTTGATCTTAGCCATTCTGACTGGTGTTAGGTGAAATCTCGGGGTTGTTTTGCTTTGCATTTCCCTGATGACTAAGGATGTTGAACATTTCCTTAGGTGCTTCTCATCAATTTGGTATTCCTCAATTGAGAATTCTTTTGTTTACCTCTGTACTCCATTTTTTAACAGCATTATTTTGTTCTCTGGAGTCTAACTTCTTGAGTTCTTCGTATGTACTGGATATTATCCCTCTTTCAGCTATAGGGTTGTTAAAGATCTTTTCCCAATCTGTTGGTTGCCATTTAGTCCTATTGTCAGTGTCTTATGACTTACAGAAGTTTGTAATTACAAACTTCTTTCAGTTAATTTTACAATTGTAATTTTGTGAGGTCCCATTTGTCAATTCTTGATCTTACAGCATAAGCTATTGGTGTTCTGTTTAGGAATTTTCCCCTGTGCCTATGTGCTTGAGGCTCTTCCCTACTTTCTCTTCTATTAGTTTCAGTGTATCTGGTTTTATGTAGAGGTCCTGATACACTAGAAATGAACTTTGTACAAAGAGATAAGAATGGATTTGCATTCTTCTACAGTCTAACCAACAGTTGAACCAGCAGCATTTGTTGAAAATACTGTCTTTTTTCCATTGGATGGTTTTAGCTCCTTTGTCTATGATCAAGAGACCATAGGTGCATGGGTTCATTTCTGAGTCTTCAATTCTATTCCATTCATCTACCTGCCTGTTTCTGTACCAATGTCATTTAATTTTTAATTACAATTGCTCTGTAGTACAGCTTGAGGTCAGGAATGGTGATTCCCCCAGAAGTTCTTTTATTGTTGAGAATAGTTTTCGCTATCCTAGGTTTTTTGTTATTCCAGATGAATTTGCAAACTGCTCTTTCTAATTCTGTGAAGAATTGAGTGGGAATTTTGATGGAGATTACATTGAATCTGTAAATTGCTTTCAGCAAGATAGTCATTTTTACTACATTAGTCCTGCCAATCCTTGAGCATGGGAGATCTTTCCATCTTCTGAGATCTTCTTTGATTTGTTTCTTCAGAGATTTGAAATTCTTGTCATTCAAATCTTTCACTTGCTTAGTTAGAGTCACACCAAGGTATTTTATATTATTTGTGACTATTGTGAAGGATGTTGTTTCCCTAATTTCTTTCTCAACCTGTTTATCCTTTGAGTATAGGAAGACAACTGATTTGTTTCAGTTAATTTTATATCTAGCCACTTTGCTGAAGTTATCAGGTTTAGGAGTTCTCTGGTGGAATTTTTGGGGTCACCTAAGTATACTATCATATCATCTGCAAATAGTAATAATTTGACTTTTCAATTTGTAATCATTTGACCACCTATTGTCTAATTGCTCTGGCTAGGACTTCAAATACTATATTGAATAGGTAGGGAGAGAGTGGGCAGTCCCTGATTTTAGTGAGATTGCTTCAAATTTCTTTCCATTTAGTTTGATGAAGGCTACTGGTTTGCTGTATATTGCTTTTACTATGTTTAGTTATGGGCCTTGAATTCCTGATTTTTCCAAGACTTTTATCATGAAGGGGTGTTAGATTTTATCAAATGATTTCTCAGCATCTAATGAAATGATCATGTAGATTTTTTCTTTGAGTTTGTCTATATAGTAGATTATATTGATGGATTTCCATATATTGAATGAACCCTGTATCCCTGGGATGAAGCCTACTTGATCATGATGGATGATCATTTTGATGTGTTCTTAGATTTGGTGTGTCAGAATTTTATTTAGTATTTTTACATCGATAGTCATAAGGGAAACTGGTCTGATGTGCTCTTTCTTTGTTGGGTCTTTTTGTGATTTAGGTATCAGAGTAATTGTGGCTTCATAGAATGAGTTGGGTAGTGTTCCTTCTGTTTCTATTTTGTGGAATAGTTTGAAGAGTATTGGTATTAGGTCTTCTTTGAAGTTCTGATAGAACTCTGAACTAAACCCATCTTGTCCTGGGCTTTCTTTTTTTCTTTCTTTCTTTTTTTTTTGGGGGGGGGGGGGTTGGGAGACTTAATAACTGTTTCTATTTCTTTAGGGGTTATGAAACTGTTTAGATCATTTATCTGATCCTGATTTAACTTTGGTGCCTGGTAACTATCTAGAAAATTGTCCATATCATCCATATTTTCCAGTTTTGTTGAGTATAGGCTTTTGTAGTAGAATCTGATGATTTTTTTTAGATTTTCTTGGTTTCTGTTGTTATGTCTCCCTTTTCATTTCTGATTTTGTAAATTTGGATACTGTCTCTGTGCCCTCTGGTTAGTCTGACTAAGGATTTAGTTATTTGTTGATTTTCTCAAAGAAACAGCTCCTGGTTTGGTTGATTCTTTGTATACTTCTTTTTGTTTCTATTTGGTTGATTTCAGCCCTGAGTGATTATTTCCTGCCTTCTGCTCCTCTTGGGTGTATTTGCTGCTTTTTGTTCTAGAGCTTTCAGATATGTTATCAAGCTGCTAGCATATGCTCTCTCCAGTTTCTTTTTGGAGGCACTCAGAGCTATGAGTTTTTGTCTTAGCACTGCTTTCATTGTGTCCCATAAATTTGGGCATGTTGTAGCTTTGTTTTCATTAAATTCTCAAAAAGTCTTTAATTTCTTTATTTCTTCCTTGACAAAGTTATCATTGAGTGGAGTGTTGTTGAGCTTCCACATTTATGTGAGCTTTCTATTGTTTATGTTGTTATTGAGGAGCAGCCTTAGACTGTGGGGATATGCTAGGCTGCATGGGATTATTTCAATCTTCTTGTACCTGTTGAGGCCTATTTTATTTCAATGTAATGGAGTACATGGTCAAGAAGGTACCATGAGGTGCCTAGAAGAAGGTATATTCTTTTGTTTTAGGATAAAATGTCCTATAAATACGTGTTAAATCCATTTGGTTCATAACTTCTGTTAGTTTCACTATGTCTGTGTTTAGTTTCTGTTTCTATGATCTGTCCAATGCTGAGAGTGGGGTGTTGAAGTCTCCTACTACTATTGTGTGAGGTACAATGTGTGCTTTGAGCTTTGGTAAAGTTTCTTTTATGAATGTGGGTGCCCTTGCATTAGGAGCATAGATGTTCAGAATTGAGAGTTCATCTTGGTAGATTTTTCCTTTGATGAATATGAAGTGTTCTTCCTTAATTTTTTGATAACTTTAGATTTTAAGTAGATTTTATTCAATATTAGAATGTCTACTCCAGCTTGTTTCTTGGAACCATTTACTTGGAAAATTATTTCCAGTCTTTTACTCTGTGGTAGTGTCTGTCTTTATCACTGAGGTGGGTTTCCTGTATGGAGCAAAATGTTGGGTCCTGTTTATGTATCCAGTCTGTTAGTCTATGTCTTTTTAATGGGGAATTGAGTCCATTGATATGAAGAGATATTAAGGAAAAATGAATACTGCTTTTTGTTATTTTTGTTGTTAGAGGTAGAATTATGTTTATGTGGCCACTTTCTTTTTCCTTTGTTAAAAGTAAATTATTTTCTTGCTTTTTCTAGGTTGTAGTTTCCCTCCTGTGTTGGCATTTCTATTTACTATCCTTTGAAGGGCTGGATTTGTGGAAAGATATTGTGTAAATTTGTTTTTGTCATGGAATACTTGGCTTCTCCATCTATGGTAATTGAGAGTTTTGCTGGGTATAGTAGCCTGGGCTGGCATTTGTTTTCTCTTAGGATCTGTATGATATCTGCCCAAGATCTTTTGGCATTCATAGTCTCTGGTGAGAAGTCTGGTGTAATACTGATAGGTCTGCCTTTATGTTACTTGACTTTTTTCCCTACTGCTTTTAATATTCTTCTTTTTTTTCTGTGCATTTGGTAGATTATTATGTAATAGGAGGAATTTCTTTTCTGGTTTAATCTATTTTGGTATTCTGTAGGCTTCTTGTATGTTCATGGGCATCTCTTTCTTTAGGTTAGGGAAGTTTTCTTCTATAACTTTGTTGAAGATATTTACTAGTCCTTTAATTTGGGAATCTTTGCTTGTTTCTGTACCTATTATGCTTAGGTTTGGTCTAATCATTGTGTCCTAGATTTTCTGGATGTTTTGGGAGCTTTTTTGCACTTTGCATTTTCTTTGACTGTTATGTCAATGTTTTCTATGTTGTCTTCTGCATCTGAGGTTCTCTCTTCTATCTCTTGTATTTTGTTGGTGATGCTTGCATCTATGACTCCTGATCTCTTTCCTAGGTTTTCTATCTCCAGGGTTGTCTCCCTTTGTGATTTCTTTTCTGTTTCTACTTCCATTTTTAGATCCTGGATGATTTTGTTCACTTCTTTCACCTGTTTGGTTGTGTTTTTCTGTACTTCTTTAAGGTATTTTTGTCTTTTCTTTTTTCTTTTCTTTTTTTAATGAAACCATTTAATTTTATTTTTATTTTTTGTCAGTTATTTTCTTTATTTACATTTCAAATGTTATCCCCTTTTGTGATTTCCCCTCCAGGAAAAAAAAAAAAACCTATTCCCTCTCCCTTCCCCCTGCTCACCAACCCACCCTCTCTTGCTTCATGGCCCTGGCATTCCCCTACCCTGGGGCATAGAGCCTTCACAGGACCAAAGGCCTTTCCTCCCATTGATGACTGACTAGGCCATCCTCTGCTACATATGCAGCTGGAGTCATGAGTCCTACCATGTATACTCTTTGGTTGGTGGTTTAGTCCCTGGGAGCTCAGGGGTACTGGTTAGTTCATATTGTTGTTCCTCCTATGGGACTGCAAACCCCTTCAGCTCCTTGGGTCCTTTCTCTGACTTCTTCATTGGGGACTTTGTGCTCAGTCCAATGGATGGTTGTGAGTCTCCACTTCTATATTAGTCTGGCACTGGCAATGCCTCTCAGGAGACAGCTATATCAGGCTCCTGACAGCCAGCACTGGCTGGCATCCACAATAGTGTCTGAGTTTGGTGATTGTATATGGGAAGGATCCCCAGCTGGGGTAGTCTCTGGATTGTCCTTCCTTCAGTCTCTGCTCCACACTTTGTCTCTGCAACTACTTCCATGGTTATTTTGTTCCCACTTCTAAGAAGGATCGAAGTATCCACACTTTGGTCTTCTTCCTTCTTGAGTTTCCTGTGGTTTGTGGATTGTATCTTGGGTGTTCAGAACTTACACAATGGAGTACTACTCAGCTATTAAAAACAATGAACTTACGAAATTCTTAGGGAATGGATGGATCTGGAGAGTATCATCCTGAGTTAACCTAATCACAAAAGAACACACATGGTATGTACTCATTTTGTTTCCTCCTAAAGGGCTTCTACCTGTTTATCTGTGTTCTCCTGTACTGTCAGGGAGTTATTTATGTCCTTGTTAAAGTCCTCTATCTTCATCATGAGATGTAATTTTTAATCCAAATTTTGTTTTTTCTGGTGTGTTGGGGTATCTAGGACTTGTTGTGGTGGGCAAACTGGGTTCTGATGATGCCAGGTAGCCTTGGTTTCTGTTGGTAAGGTTCTTGCACTTACCTTTTGGATCTGGTTATCTCTGTTGTTAGTTGATCTTGCTGTCTCTGGCTGGAGCTTTTCCCTCCTATGGGCCTGTAAGCCTGTGTCGGCACTCCTGGGAGACCAGCTCTCTCCTGGTGGAACTTGTGTACAGAGGGTTGTGGAACAGCCCAAGCTTCTGGTACAGATCAGATGGGGACTGGAAGGATCCTTTCCCAGCCATTCCACTGTTTCTGTGCTCTGTGTGCGTCCCAACATCCCCGTACCCCCCACAGTTATTGGAGAGAAAGTGGCTCTCTCACCTCTGAGACCCGCCCCCGGGAGTGCGAGCACTCCTAGGAGACCAGTTCTCTCCTAGCGGACCTGTGCACAGAGGGCTGTTGGACAGCTTCAGCTCCAAGGGCAGATGCCTGCAAGAAGGATCCCGTCCCAGCGGCTCTGCTGTTCCCGTGCCCCGTGCGCTTCTCACAGGCCCTGCCTCTGACAGTTATTAAAGAGAAAGTGGCTCTCTCACCTCTAAGCCCGAGCTCTGGGTGCAGATGATAAAACTGACTGCAAAACATCTGCTTGGGTTTGTCTAATTTCTCCCCGTGATGAGACTCAGTGTACACATCTTTGGCGGTTATATCATATGGGTGATGTTATGATCTTCCCAGTGCTCATGCTGCCACTTCCCAATTACCGGCAATGTTAATAACAATTTATAATGCAGGTAAGGTGTTGTCTACCATGTTACTCCACTGTGCAGATCTTTGTAATTCTTGTTTCATGGTTTATAATTAAGCAGTGATTTGTGCGAGATGCTTTTTAAGATTAAGTATTCCAGTCTTCCTCAAATTCTCAACTTCTGATTTTGGTGCCCAATAATGACCCTTCTCTAGTAGTTATAACGCTTGTAAGATGGAACCATTTTTATAACTAGCAATCATCTTACACTTAAGTCGTTGCTGCCTGTTATTGTGTAAGTGTTGATCATCTAACAATGCTCCAAGTACTAAAGGCTTGGGCCCCAGGATGGTGTTATCAAGAGATATGATAAGTTTGAGAAGGTAAGACCTCGTGAGTGGCTCATAGGTCATAAGGATCTGATCTTAAAGAGGATTGTAGCTGGCAGAAGCCCCACTGATCTGACTCTGAAGGTTTTCTGCCATAAACTAATCATTAATTTTACCATATCCCTCTTGCTTGTGGGAACTTCCATTCTGTTTCCTGGCTGGAGAAATAAGGGACTTTGTTCTGCCATGCATCTAGTGTCATCTGCTAGGGACTCAAGGTCTCAAAGGAATGAAACCAGTCAATCAATCAGGAACTGATATCTCTAAAGCCAGTAATGTTAGGCATCTCAGATGTCTCATTGTGGTGAAAGAAATCAAACACAGCCAGCTTTTGCTTCTATTATTTGTTCTTTGTTCAGTAGGGATATTTGAATTTTCAATGATTAGACTCAATTGTTCTTATCACTTTGAAACTCAAGTTATCCAGGTTTGGCCAGTAGAAATCCCATTGATCTGACTTTCAAGATTTTCTGACATGTCATCAACAGAGTTGGGGCTTTAGTTTTATTTGTTTTTGATTTTGTTACCTATTTCTAAAATAACGCTTTAAAAGACTGGATACCCTTTGTCCTACTACAGCATCTTCATCTGGTTTTCCTCATTTCTATTCAGAATTATATAAATAGGACCTGGAAATAGAAAAGATAACAAATTATAGCAATCCCATTGTTTTTTGTGGCCACGCAGGCAACCATCTGTCTCTCCACTCTAACACACGTGTTCCTGTATTAGAGGCCCGGCAGTCACTGTCCCCTCCTCTTGAATCCCTTCCCATGCACCTGAGAGTTGGCTTTCCTGGCCTTTCAACCACAGGGAAAGAACGCTTTCCTTCCTTCTGAAACATGATGAAGTCTCATTCTAAAGTAAAATTTTCAGTGACAATGGATATTATTTCTAAATGTTTAAGTCAGACACAGTCGTTAACCCTTACCTTCTTGCTGTGATGGAATGACCATTCTCAGGTGTACAGAGCTATACAGAGACCTTCTGGTCCTGGAAGCAGAGTTGATATTACCCACGCTGGTGCTTTCTACTTTTGTATTCCATTCCCTTACACACAGCCTGCGCACACTCAGTAACAGTGCTATAAAATCAATCCAATATATAAAGCTGTTTGCTCTTAAATAAAAACACCTAGCAAATAAAAAGCAGTATTTGTATTTTTTGTACAGAACACTCTCCAAAACACTCTTAACTAGAACACTCACCATTTGCTTTTCTCAATTAAGGTTTTGTTAAAGAACAAAGGAAGAGAAAGCCCTCAACAATCACAGATAATAATCAACATCAAAGGGATTGCCACAGGCTTTACAGGTAATCAAGTTTTTAACACATTCAGCACAGAAACCCATTTTTCCCCAGTGAGTATAGAATCCAGTGTGGCTGCATTTCATCAATTAGTGTTAAAGGTCTTCTTATCAAAGTATGTAGCAAACTCTAGGACTTATGGTTTGCCAAAACAAACTCAATATGCTTTTACTGTGTATTTTATAAGGTTTTGAGCTTCTTGATCTACTTAACTAGTCTTTTTCTAAAACAACTAGCATACATGAGACCCCCAAAGGTATAGTTTATACTAGCCATCTTGAGGACTCACAGGGTAGCTGACTTTTGTCCTGAATGTCTGTTTCTCATTAAATTACTCAGTTTGGGGGAGTTAGGGTTGTTTTGTTTTGTTTTTTAATTTTTTAATATTTTTTGAGATGCAGATCCACAGCATTTGTCAACATAGTGAATTGTAAATGTTCACAAGACACGACAGGAAATAATGAGACATCTGATTATATAAGAAATCAACAACAAGGCCGGGCGTGGTGGCACACACCTTTAATCTCAGCACTTGGGAGGCAGAGGCAGGCAAATTTCTGAGTTCAAGGCCAGCCTGGTCTACAGAGTGAGTTCCAGGACAGCCAGGGCTATACAGAGAGAAACTCTGTCTCAAAAAGAGAGAGAGAGAGAGAGAAAGGAAGGAAGGAAGGAAGGAAGAAAGAAAGAAAGAAAGAAAGAAAGAAAGAAAGAAAGAAAGAAAGGAAGAAAGAAAGAAAGACAGAACACTGCTGAGGACACCAGTGGAAAGGAACATTGGCTGCAGAGCGGAGGGGGTTGGGGAATGGGGGTGAGGTTGCTCAATCAAGAAAGTGCCTGTCACCAAAGTACAAAGAACACTGTAAGCACTGCCACCTGAGTTTGGTTCCCCGGGTTCTCCGGCACCCAATGTAAAAAGCCTGACACAACCCCAGCACTCAAGACAGGAAGATCCCTGAAGCTCATTGGCCGTCCAGCCTAACCAAATCAAGGGCTCCTGCTTTGCAAACTAGAGTAATGGAGGAATGACCAAACAACAGAAAAGCTGGGATCCACGAGCCATGGGCTCTGTTGGAGAATATCAACAGCAACCCTGAACCTCTGTGTGTATATTATATCCTAAAGGAAGGAGGAAAATGCTGGTTAGCTACTCCAGACAGGAGGTTTCTGTAGGGGAGCAGTTTCAAGCTGCAGACGTCCAGAAACATACACTGCTTCAGCTAAAGATCAACCATTCAGAAATATATATACTGCAACCCGGGAAAGACTGTGCCTTCCATCTGAGTGTGACTGAGAGGACACTGCCATTCCCATGTCCGGAACTTTGTCCTTCACATTGGATCCTTTTTTCAACAGTTCACATTCGCTCAAAACTTCCTCTGCTTCTCACATCCCAGGTTCAGGAAGAGACTTTGATGATGATGATGATGATGATGATGATGATGATGATGATGATGATGATGATAATAATAATAATAATAATAATAACAACAATAATAATAATAATAGAAAAAGACCTCTAGATGGACCTCTGACCAGGAACCCCGGGAACAGAGTGCATGGAATAAGAAACAAAGGCAGGATATAGAGGACAAGAAAGAAGAGGAAGGAAACAAAAGAGAGAGGGCAGAGGAATTTGTCCCTGAGGCAGGACCGCCTCTGCGTAGATAAAAGACAGACAAGCCCATAAGCAAAGGGTGGTTTATAAAGGTAAAGGGGGGCCGGGGTTAGGGTGAGGTGTTCAATTTTAATTGGGCATGTTAATTAGGTGAGCCAAAAGGGGCTTTAGATTGCTGGACTTCAATACTTTGTTAGATGGACTTTGGAGTAAGTAAGCATCAGGAGGAAGTGACCAAAAAAGGGAATATGCCTTGGGGGGGGGGGGGGCTAGCTTCAAGCACAGAATCCAAGGGTTTAGCAGAACAGGAATTGTGGGAGAAGGAAAGGCCTGTCAAAGCCATGTTTACAAATTGGCTTTGGCTAGAGTCTCTTAACTACACTCGCATGCACACACACACACACACACACACACACACACCACACACACCACACGCCACACACACACACACACACACACACACACACACACACACACTATGGAAATCAGTATTGAGGTTCCTGAAAAAAACTAAAATTAGAAATAACAACATGATATGACTATATCCCTCCCTGGCATATGCTTGACAGAAATTCACCATTCCGCTAACATGTTTGCACACTTGTCTTGGTCTTGGCACTCTTTACAAGAGATATGGCTTCACGGGACCTAGGTGACCATTAATAGATAAATTAGTAAACAAAATTCATCTGTTCACAATATATTTTAATTCAACCATAAATAAAAATAAAATTATGATATTTACAGGAACTAGAGATCACCATATTAACTGAAATAAGCCAAACTTCAAAAAAGGACATGGCATACATCTATTAAAATGTTATCATGAAACCTGTTATTTTGTACAGTGAATATGAACAAACAAAAATAGTAAAAGTAACAATTAATTCTTCTAACACATAATAGTTTCCTCAATGATAAAACACGTGTATTAAATTAACACATTTTAACAGTCTTGGGTGCCTAATCTGCTTGATGAAATTCTAAAATGTCTTACCAATGACAGACCTCATAGGTCAATTTACTTCCCAAAGCTCTTCCTATAGATACAGCAAAACATACCTGATTTTAAGTAAAACATGCTTGGGGGGGTGGATATTTTATAAATATAAATAGTAATCACAGTTGGAAAGCCAGTTCCTAACATGTACAAATCATCTCACCTATCTACACCTTGTATTGGATTCTTTGGAATTCTAGAATATTATTAGACCTGGGGAGCTCACAGAAGGAAGCAGACAAATCCAGTCTGTAATGAATCAAGTACTGACTCTAACACACTAATTATAGCCTTAACTATTTAAAAATGAGTGTCACAGTATCATTTAGCATAGCTAAAGTTAATAGATTTTACATTCACCTAACTTCTATAAACTATGATAAATATTACTATCAACAGGTTAATATCTATGGAAAATCTTTATTTAGATGTGATTGGAAATTTAAAATTCAGTCTATCTAGAACTGAAGCCACTATGCTGCTATTGACTGACTAATCTCTTTATACGTCCTCAATCTTCATACCTCATACAAGCACCACTATAAAGCTCTCTGCCCTAGATCTATATCAATCTTAATTCCTGCTCCTCATATCGCAGACCAGTCATAAAGTCCTAATTCTTCTGTCCCATGAATATCTCTACTTCTCTTTCCTCCTGCTATCCATCCTAGTTCAAGTTGGATCTCTCACCTATGTAGCACTTGTGTCAATGCCTCCAGCATTATTTTCTTTACTCTAGTCTTCATATTACAGCTAGAATTGTCTCAAACATCACTGATGTGCTCTCAGGATAAAATCCAAACTTCTTAGTTTGAAATGATAAAACATTTCAAGGTGAGAAACTTATACAGAATCTTCTCTGAAATTCCATTTGTGATTAATTGATCTATCTAGAAGCAAGAAGGAAAAAAGTAGACAGATTAGTTTTGCATCTAATATAAAAGACTGAAACAAAGATTGGTTGCTGGGGTATACAGAAAGCACCCTAACTGGCTGGCATTACTGGACCTGCTTTTCTTCCACATAAATATGAAGGCCCTATGATTACTGTGAAGTGACAGGATAGCTTGGTTAGTATGACCATTTCTATAGCTCAAACATCATTTTGTCTTCTTAAATGCATACAGTTTGTACTTGCCTTATACATGAATAAATCTTAGAAACTGAGAACATTTGTGAGGCAGTGGACCATGCCACCAGACAGAACTGGTGAGGTAGTAACAAAAGTTCAGAACCCCACCCAAACTCTTAATTGAGAATGGCAGTTCACTAGCTCCCAAACAGATTCCTGTCCTGGATCACGTGACCACGACACCTCACTAAGAAGACCATGACAACTGGTTACATAGCATAGAAAACCAGAGTACTCCATGCTACTAAGGGGGGGGGCGGTCTAGATGAGCCCTGAGGGTTTAGTCAATAAGTGTCCCTTCCTGCAAAAGGTATTTAATCTCTGGTCCACCCTAGGTAAGCTGTATGCATCTTTTCTACCATGACAAGCCATGACAATCAACTTCCTTGAGGACCACCATGGGGGAGGCCTTCATCATAGAGAGCTGCACCTAAGTGTCCCGCAGAAGGCCTCTCCACACTTCTCCACACTCCTAGTACTCACTCTGAGCTAATAGCCACAGGACAAATGGGGTTCAGTGGGTTATTACTATTATTATTATTATTATTATTATTATTATTATTATTTTAAAAGAGGGCATGAAGTTGGATTAGAGAGGTGGAAGGCAGATCTGGGAGGAGTTACAGGAGGAATACAGAATAAACATGATCAAAATGCATTATGTTAAATTCTCAAAGAATTAATAAAAAATATTTTAAGTAGTGAGTTGTACACTAAATTATAGTCTTTGGTGGGGGGGAGTATCATAACACAGAACAATCTGACCAGTTTGTCTGTATTTGCAAGTGTAGCCTTTTCTCTCGGGTAATATTCCAAAAGTTTCTTATAATCTTCAAGGCTAGATATATCTGCAATGTAGATCATCTACATTTACTTCCTTATTTAAAAGCCTTAGTTAGAAAAATATTTTTCAATGCTACAACATAGCAATACCAGACCATCCATCAACCTGAAAAATAAACATTTGGAATATATGGCTCCAAATGTTCACCTTTTGGCATTTTTACTAAATTTGATATTACTTCTTTTGTATACTTTACAGATCACAACAGGAAAATATAGGTAAAAACCAATCAAGTGTAGAAAATTTGCTTTACTTTTACTACTTTATTAAACTTCTCTTACATGCCTCAGACATTATAAAAATTCAAGCTCAGGACCTCCATTGCTCAGGTGTAAGCTAAACCAGTCAGAAGAAGAGGTGCCACCTGCCAGATCAACTGCCCCAATCCTCAGATTTGGATCTCAAAGAACTATTCCACTGTGTGCACACACACATACACACATGTGCATGTGCATACAGCCTCACTGTCCACCTCCAGCCCTACAGAAAGTACTAGAAGAAAAACTCCAACCCAAGTAGGTTAATTACACCCATGAAATCATAGGAAATAAATAATTTCATATCAGCAAAACCAAAAGAGAAACACACACACACCACCACCACCATGATCAATAACAACAACAACCAAAAAACAATAACCATTAGTCACTGATATTTGTCAATATCAATAGTATCAATTCCCCAATTAAAAAGACACAGACTAATAGAATGGATACAAAAAAAAAAAAAAGATCTTCTACTGCATCCAAGAAATACACTTCAACACCAAGGATAGAGCTTACTGCAGCGTAAAAGGTTGGAAAAAGATAATTCACACAAATGGACCTAAGAAGCAAGCTGGAGTAGCCACTTTAATTTATAACAAAATAAACATCAAACTAAACTTAATTTGAAGGGATGAGAAAGACACTTAAAAAATCCACCAACGTGATATTTCAATTCTTAACAACTATGATTCAAACACAAGAGCACCCATATTACAAAAGCTTAAATGACACATCAAGCCCCATACTTTAATACTGGGAGACTTCAATTCCTCACTCTAACCAATGGACAGGTCATTCAGACAAAAACAAAACAGAGAAATAATAGAGCTAACAGAACAGTTCACCCAAACGCAAGAGAATATATCTTCTCAAAAACTGATCACACATTAGATCACAAAACAAGTCTAAACAGATACAAGAAAATTAAAATAACACCCTAGAGTCTATCAGATCACCACAGATTAAAGCTGAACTTCAATAACAACAGAAAAACAAACATGTGCTGTCACCTGAGATTTTGCTCTTAGCCATTCTGATTGGTATAAAGTGGATCTCAGGGTCATTTTGATTTGCATTTCCCTGATCACTAATGACTTTGAACATTTCTTTAAGTGCTTCCCAGCCATTCGAGATTCCTCTGTTGTGAATTCTGTTTAGTTCTATACCCCATTTTTGGTTGGTTTGTGTGGGTTTTTGGTGGTTAACTACTTGAGTTCTTTATATATTTCTAATACTAGCCCTTTATCAGATGTGAGGTTAGTGAAGATTTTTTTTCCTAATCTGTAAATTGCCAATCTGTCCTATTGATGATGTCCTTTGCCTTACAGAAGCTTTCTAGTTTCATGACCTTAAAGCCTGAGCCATTGGAGTTCTGTTAGGAAAATTTCCCCCTGTGCCAGTGACTTCAAGGCTCTTTTCTACTTTATTTTCGATTAGATTCAGTTGTACCTGGTTTTATGTTGAAGTCCTTGATCTACTTGGACTTGAGCTTTGTTTAAGGTGACAAATATAGATCTATTTTCATTTTTCTTTTTATGTGTGTGTTTTATAAGTGAAGTTTATTGTAAGAAATGTCCTTTTTGTTATTTTCATTTTTCTACATAAGATTGCCAGTTAGACCAGCACCATTTACTGAAAATGCTTTCTTTTTTCTATTGTATATTTTGGACTTCTTTGTCAAAGATCAAGTATCCATAAGTGTGTGGTTTTATTTTTGGTTCTTCAGTTTTATTGGATCAACATGTCTGTCTCTGAACCAATACCATGCAGTTTTTATCACTACTACTCTGTAGTATAGCTTGAGGTCAGGGATGGTGATTCCCCCAGAATTTCTTTTATTATTAAGAATTGTTTTTGCTATTCTGAGTTTCTGCTTTTCTAGGTAAATTTAAGAACTGCTCTTTCTAAGTCTTTGAAGAATTGTGAGATTTTGATGGGACTTGCATTGAATCTGTAGACTGCTTTTGGTAGGATGGCCTTTTTTACTATGTTAATTCTGTCAATCCATGAGCATGGGAGATCTCTTCATTTTCTGAGATCTTCTTCAGTTTCTTTCTTGAGAGACTTGGAATTATAGTCATACAGATCTTTCACTTATTTGGTTAGAGTTATGGCAAGGATGTTGGCAAGAGGAACACTCCTCCATTGCTGGTAGGATTGCAAACTGGTAAAACAACTCTGAAAATAAATCTGGAGATTCCTCAGAAAACTGGAAATACATCTACCAGAATAGCAAGAAGTTGGAAATAACCCAGATGTCTCACAACAGAAAATGTGGTTCATTTACACAATGGAATACTACTCAGCTATTAAGAACAAGGACATCCTGAGGTTTTTGGCCAAATGGATGGAACTAGAAAATATCATCCTGAGTGAGGTAACTCAGACTCAAAGGGGCATTCATGGGTTGTACTCACTATAATATTAGCCCCCGCCCCAAAGCACAGAATACCCAGGATACAATCCACAGTTCACAAAAAGGATAACAAGCTGAAGAGCCCAGGTGAGGAAGCCTCAATCCCATTTGGGAGAGAGAAGACAGCAATCATAGGAGGGGGAGGAAGGGTCCTGGGTGGGAAAGGGACAGGGAGAGGAAGAAGGGAACACAATCGGGTACTAGGTGGGGAAAACAAGACAAAGGTCCTAAGGACCAGCAGAAAGAAGGGAAACAGGCAACCTTAAGAGTTATGAGGTGGGGATATACTCTAGAATGTACCAGAGACCTGGGAGGTAAGAGAATCTCAGACCCAAAGAGATTGCTTACCTTAGATGAAATGCCCTACAATGAGGAGAAGAAACTTGTAGAGCCCACATCCAGTAGAAAGACAAGAGCATCAAGTGAGGGATGGGGTTGCCATCCCACAGTCAAAAACTCTGACCCATAATTGTTCACATCTGAAAGAACTGTAGGGACAAAAATGGAGAAGAGCCTGAAAAAAAGGAGGTCCAGTGACAGGCCTAAAGTGGGATCCAGCTCAAGGGGAGGCCCCAAGGCCTGATACTATTTCTGAGGTTATGGAGCACTCACAAAAAGCAGTCTATCAGGACTGCCATCCAAAAGACTCAACAAGCAGCTGCAAGAGTCAGATGCAGATATTTGCACCCAACCAATGGACAGAAACTGCTGTTTCCTGTGGTTGAATTAAGGAAAAGCTGGAAGAAGCTGAGGAGGATGGTGACCTTGTAGGAGGACCAGCAATCTCAACTAACCTGGAACTCCAAGATTTCTCAGACACTGGGCCACCAACCAAACAGCATACTCCAGCTGATATGTGGCCCCTACCAAATACCCAGCAGAGGCCTACCGGGTTTGGACTCAGGCAGAGAAGATGCACTTAACCCTCATGAGACTGGAGGCCCCAGGGATCGGGGAGATCTGGTGGAGTGAGGGGTCGAGGGGTGGAAATACCCTCGTGGAAATAGGGGGAAGAAGTATGGGATGTGGAACAGGCCGAGGGTGGACCAGGAAGGGGATAAAAACTGGACTATAAAAAAAAAAGATTAAATTAAAAAAAATTTTAAGTGAAAAAAATGAAAAAAAAAAAAAACAAAACAAAACAGAAAGCCTACAAACTGAGAAACCTAACAACTTCCTAATTAATGACTTCATGGTCAAGGCAGAAACATAGAAATTAAAGACTTTCTAGAATGTAATGAAAATGAATGCAGGACATATCCAAACTTATGGCACACATTGAATGAAAGCAGTGTTAAGAGGAAAGTTCATAGTACTAAGTGCCTTCATAAGGAAATTGGAGATATTTCATATTAGCAATTTAACAGCCCAGCTGAAACTTCTCAAACAAAAAGAAACAAAGGATGGTAAGAAATAATTAAGATGAGGACTGAAATCAATAAAATAGAAACAAAAAGAACAATACAAAGAATCAATAAAACAAGTGGGATCTTTGAGAAAATTAACATGATAGACAAATCCTTCTCCAAACTAACTAAAAGACAGAGAGGGAGTATCTACATTAACAAAATCAGAAACAAAGAGGGGGATCAGACACTGAGGAGATTAAAAGAATCATTAGGTTATACTTCAAAAACCTGTACTCCCCAAAATTGAAAAATCTAAACGAAATAGACAATTTTCTTGATAGATACTGCTTACCAAGTTAAATAAAGACCAGATAACTTAAATAGACCTGTAACCCCTAAGGAAATAGAAACAATCATTAAAATTCTCAACCAAAAAAAACCCAAGGCCAGATGGTTTTAGTACAGGTTTCTACCAGACTTTCAAGGAAGGCCTAACAGCAATATTCCTCAAATTATTCCACAAAACAGAAACAGAAGGAAGACTGCCAGACTTAGTCTATGGGTATCACTTGATACCCAACCCACACAAAGACTCCACAAAGAGAATTACAGACCAGTTTCCCTCACGAGCATTGATGTGAAAATACTCAATAAAAGACTTGCAAAGTGAATCCAAAACACATCAAAAAGATCATTTGTGATCAAATAGACTTCATCCCAGAGATACAGGGATGGTTCAACATACACAAATCCGTCAATAAAAAGGCAAGCCCAAGCATTTTTACAGAGTTGTAGTTTTTCAGCTCTGCTACTTTGAATAGAGCAAAATAAACACAAGCTAAGAAATTCTATTTCCAGAGACCTGCTGACATCACTGATTATTGTTTTGAATCAACAAGTAAATACCTACTAGAGCCATGTGCTGATACCAAAAATCAGAAAATTAAAATGAGAAGTACTCAATGGGAACAATGGGTTTTTTAATTAGATATTTTCTTTATTTACATGTCATATGATATCACCTTTCCCAGTTTCTCTTCCGAATAAAATAAAATAAAATAAAAATTAAAACAAAAAAAACAAAAACAAACAAACAAAAAAAAACCCTCCTGTTCCCTCCCCCCTCTCCCTGTTCACCAACCCACCCTTTCCTGCTTCCTGGCCCTGGCATTCCCCTACACTGGGGCATAGAACCTTCACAGGACCAAGGGCCTCTCCTCCCATTGATGATCTACTTGGCCATCTTCTGCTATACACATGCTGCTGGAGCCATGAGTCCCACCATGTGTACTCTTTGGTTGGTGGTTTAGTCCCTGGGAGCTCTGAGGGTACTAGTTAGTTCATATTGGTGTTCGTCCTAAGGGGCTGCAAACCCTTCAGCTCCTTGGGTCCTTTCTCTAACTCATCCATTGGGGACTCTGTACTCAGTTCAATGGATGGCTGTGAGCCTCTACTTCTGTATTAGTCAGGTACTGTCAGAGCCTCTCAGGAGACAGCTATATCAGGTTCCTGTCAATCAGCACTTGTTGGCATCCACAATAGTGTCTGGATTTGATGACTGAATATGGGAAGAATTCCCAGGTGGAGCAGTCTCTGGATTGTCCTTCCTTCAGTCTCTGCTCCATAGTTAGTCTCTGCAACTCCTTCCATGGGTATTTTGTGGAACAATGTTTTAATGACGCATGGCCATAAGTATTTGTTACCAAAGTGAATAAAAGACAAATTTACGTATCCAAAATTCTAGGAGATTAGTGGTGTAGCTTAAAATTTCAGGAAATAATTTTGATAGAATAGTTAAGAAAGGCAGTGGGTAGATTTCAATGACTTCAAGTACATTATTCTGTAGCACGTTAAGGTCCATTAAAATGTTCTAAACACAAATGTTCATTTTTCTCTTTTCTGAAATTTTAAGTTAGAAATTGATGACTTCTTCATGTTATCATGCACATCCTGAACTTTTTAATATCTAAGCTTAGTAAAACCCAAAACACATCTGGTCAAAACTTATTTTAAGCCATTTCTAAAATTTTACACACAAGCATATTTCAAAAGCAATTTATCCCACATGTTTCTAATTAATTTGCACTTTTGTCATCAAACATTTGTTCAACAAAATTTATTTATGTATTGTCCAAAATGCCTTCTGATGCTTGCTTTCATATGTGACACTATGAAACACTCTAATTTTAAATTGCAAGAATTAGCTTGGAACCCTTCTACCTTAAAATTACTAATTTAGTTCATGTGGAGCCTACATTTGACAAAACACTTCCATATTCCCTGCCACATTTTCTTTAGCATTCTTCTTACTCTGTGCTTTCACATGTAAGCACTTATAGAACTAAGTGATATGCATTACCATTATCGGGCAGTAATGCCAAAGCTGTTTGGAGACCCTTGTCTTAAGTATCTTAAGAGGTATTGTGGATAAAAGTGTCATTGATAAATAAGTGAAAAATGTTGGAGGCCCCAGGAAATTTAAGGTCTGGTGGGGTAGGGGATGAGGGGTGAGAACATCCTCATGGAGACTGAGTGAGAAGGAGATATGGGATGGGGAACAGCCAAAACAGACTGGGAGGGGGATAAAATCTGGAGTGTAAAAAAAAAAAAAAAAAAAAAAAAAAAAAAAAAAAAAAAAAAAAGATTGAATAAAACTAAAAAAACTAAAAGCTTTCTTTACTGTAAAACTTCTCTATACTCTTGTATGCATAATGAATATTAGGAAATAAATACAGAAACAGCATTTCTCAAACTCATCTGACAATGGGACTCTTTTAACAAATCCTTTGTAGGATATTAATACTCTATTTAAAAAAATACTTAAAATCTTCTCTGTCGGATTTCAGACAGCTACGATGATGTGCTTGTTACTGTCTGCCCAACTCTGTCACTGCAGTGAGACCACTTAGTTAGTGTTTGCAGGATCAAAGTCCAGATTCTTTAAATGTACACATAAGAAAGAATTATTAGCCGAGCAGTGGTGGCGCATGCCTTTAATCCCAGCACTTGGGAGGCAGAGGCAGGCGGGTTTCTGAGTTCGAGGCCAGCCTGGTCTACAGAGTGAGTTCCAGGACAACCAGGACTACACAGAGAAACCCTGTCTCAAAAAACCAAAAGAATTTCTAATAACTACTTCAACAAAGTAATCTGAGTTTTGACTAGTGTAATAATGATACATGAGCAACAATGTGAAGAGGGATAAATCTAGTTCTCAATAATTTTCAGAGGGAATGATTTTAGTGAAACCTACCATCTACTCAATTTTTAGTGGGTTAAATATAACCCACTAAATATATGAGCATTTCTTGATTATATGATATCATTCTGAATTGGAATCTCTCACTGAACATTTTTTTCAGAACCATCCTTATAAACATATGGTATATACTGAGCAAACACAAAGTAATTTAAGTAATATTAGTTTAAACAAGACATAATTTTAACATTGTTAAATATCATTAAGAGCAGTAGGCCCTCCTGCTCTGTCTGAACCTTCTAAAGGAAAGATTTCATTGATATGTTTATATAACTGAAAGATAATTCCACTGTGACCCAAATCATATAATACAATCCAAAGACCTTGGCAAATTAATTTAGAATTAGCTCATGTTTATACAATGCATGCCATCTCTTGTCTTCAATTATAAAGAAAATTAAGAACAGTCTCTATTAAGAAGCACACTCTTTAAAGCAGTAAAATACACTGTGGCATGGCATATAATGCAATTGAGCTAAATATCGTAGATAAATTCTTAGCACAAGACAAAGATGTAAGAAGTTACTTTTAACAATTATTATTAAATATCTTAAAATGTTTTCAAAAAGTTTCACTTCTACTATGAAACTTTGTGTGCCAAGATAATTGTTCTCTAATAAAAAAAAAATGTGGATAAAAATCCATGAAATAAGAGTTCAGAAACTGGACAAAAGGTAACATAAGACTATGATTCTTGAAAGAAGAAAATAAACTAGTTGAGTCTTCAATTGCCCCAGTTCAATACATGGAAGCATTTGCTAGATTCTATAGTTATCAATGCAGAATACAAATGACCCAAGAGTCAAATAAACTTGAGACAAGAAGTAGATATCGCTGGAGATTATGGGTCCATATTAACAGACAGGAAACTGTGAACAGACACAGGAGGTGGACAAAAGTTCTGAAGATCTATAGTCATGCTCTTTTCTTTAATTGATATTTTTTTCTTTCATCAGAATTGTTTATGTCTTTTAATCCATTTATATTGCTTCATGTAACTGATGGATATTTGCTGTTTTTTATTTATTTTGTTTAAATTTTTCATAAATAGAAATACAACGCATTTTGATCCTGACTGCGGCAGGCAGAGGGATTCTGCCTGAGAAGATGGCTGGGACACGGTAACATTGAGAGAAGTGGGGATCAGGCAGGTACCTAGAGAGGAGGGGAGGTCCACGGTCAGGCAGCCTGTCTGGATTATCGTGTACTCTTTAATAAATCCACTGAGTACAGTTACTGCTGCCAAGACATGCATAGGTTATTCATTAGATATGGGTAACTACTGATCTGTACATGTATAAAGTACAGCTCTGTTAGTCTGGGGAAAGGAAGATGGAAAACTGTGTTTCTATAGTCCTCATAATTTACACAAAGCTGAGAAAAATTTCTCGAGAAGCCATATAATAAACTATTAGAAATGTCTGAAGTGAGGTTACCTTGACCTTCCACTGAAGAATACTCTGAAATGTCTAATAAAAGTAAACTATGAAAAGATGCAACTGATCCCAAGCCATGTGACTGGATGCCAACACAGTGCTTAACACTCTTCAAAGGAATGTAGCACAATAGAACACCTAACACCATAAGGTTCATAATGTCTAGCATGTGATTTTAAAAGATTGCAAATAAACCGGAGAAAACATGGTCCATCACCGAGAGAAAGAGAAGCTTGTAAACATAAAGGCAGAAACTGTAAATGTATCAGAAAGGGACATTAAGTATACTCAGAGATGCGGAAAGACACTGAAACAAGAAGCAAGGGTACCTTTTAAAAGTCCACAAGAATTAAAAGTATTAAAATCTAGAAAACAGAATACATCATATTGTGTGAGACAAACACATGAAATAGCAGCAATCTTTGAGTCACATGATCCAAGTTGTCTAATGACAATATAACGTGTGAGTAAACACACCCAGGGGAACAGAGACAGACATGACAATGTCGGGTAAAATAATACGAATATCATTAGAAGCTCAGAGAAAAGGGAAATCAGAGAAAACATTTTAGACGGTCATCGTTATCATTTTCCAAATTGAATAGTTGTAGTTGTTAAAATAAGAATGGACCCCTAGGTCCTTATATTTGAATGTCTGGTTCTTAGCTGGTAGACTTTTAGGAAGGATCAGAAAATGTGACCTTGTTGGAGGAAGTGTGTCACTAGAGGTAGACTTTAAAGTTTCAAAAGCCCATGCCAGACCCAGTCTGTCGTCTGTCTGTCTGTCTGTCTGTCTGTCTGCCTGCCTGCCTCCCCCGCCCCTCTCTTTCTGCCTCCTGCCTACAGATCAGGATATAGCTCTCAGCGACAATCCCAGTGCCATGCCAGCTTGCCTACTGCCACCCTCCACACCAGGACAGCCATCGGCTAACAGTTTTAGAGGTAAAACTATAAGCAAATGCCCAGTTAAGTGCTTTCTTTTATAACTTGGCTCAGTTCCCCTGTCTCCTTCACAGCAATAGAGCAGTAACTAAGACAGAATTTATGAATAGCCTAAACATGAGGAAAATTAAGCATAATGGTAGAAATAATAATATGATGGTACTATAACAATATTATAACAAACCACAGTATAATAAATCATTGAAAAGAAAAGGTAAGTAAAACCTTACAATACAAAGAGGAAGAAAAAAAGGCACTATTTAGAGAAGGAGAAACCTAAGAAAGTTTTTACTTTAAATGAGGAAGAAGTAAGTCTAATGACAATGGAATAATGTCTTAACAGCAAGGGGCTGCAAAGACTAGCAGGTAAGAGGTAAGGCTGCTCTTCCAGAGGACACAGACTCAGTTCCCAGTACTCACCTTATGGCTCAAGGCCTGTACCTCCAGTTCCTAGAGATCAAGCCCCCTCTTTTTAGGCTCTGCAGGCAGGAGCATGCATGTGCTGTAGTTTACATTCAGGCAACCACTCACATATATTAAGCAAAAGTAAATAAATCTTTTTAAAAACTTAAAAAGCAAACAACCCAAAACTTATCTTTAAAAAATAAAACCAAAATAGCCAAGGAGATGGCTCTGTCAATAAAGTGCATGCCTTGTTGACACAAGGACCTGGGTTTAATCCATAAAACCTACATTTACAAGCTAGGTATGGTAGAATACACTTGTAATGTGAATGTTGGTGAGGCAAACACAGGCTGGTTTCTGAGGCTCAATTGACATGTCAGCCTGGTCAACTTGACAAGTTCCAGGATAGTGAGAGACCCTGCCTCAAAAATGAGGCAAATGACACCTGGGAACTAACTAACTACCTAACTAACTACACACACACACACACACACACACACACACA
>JADRCD010204634.1:36510-52652 GCA_019843815.1 Montemys delectorum | reverse complement strand
CCTCCCCCGGCGCCCTCCCGCGCGCGCGCGCCGCGCGCCCACGCCACCGGCAGGCCCCGCCTCCTCCCGCGCGCCGCCCCCAGTAACCCGGATCGAGGCCGCGCGCTTGCGCGCGTGCGCGCGCAGGCCGCCGCCGCCTCCGCGTTGTGCTCGCCGCGGCCCGGGCCGGGGGGCGAGCCTGACCTTCCGCGGCCACGGCTTTCCCGTTTCGTCCGCGCGCGGGAGTAGAGCGCGGAGCTCACGGCTGGGCGCTCTGGGCTGGTTGCCCCGCCGCTGAGGGGGACTGCCTGGGGGGGCTGCACGGTGGCAGGGAGGCGCTGGAAGCCGCGGGGCCGAAGGCGCGCTCTGACGGGTGTCCTTGGCTTGCCTCCGCGCCCTGGGCAGCGTGAGCCGTGCTCTGCATCCTAATGTCTCCTTCAGAGCCCCCCTCAGCCACCAAGGGGAGGAATTCCGCAGTTCCCTTCCCACACAGCCAAAAGCGCTCATCTGTCGCCTCGGGAACACCGCATCCCACACCCCCAGCCGAAAGCCCCATCTCCATCGCACGCCAACACCAGCCCTTCCTTCCCCTGCGGGTTCTGTGCTCCGACAGGGAATCCCACTCTTGGGGGCGGAAGGAGGAAGTTTTATTTCGTTTTTAGTAGCTCACACAGCCTTTGACACATGTCTGCATAGAAGTCACAGGTTATGCAGTAGCAGCTATGCCTCTGCTAGGTAGCTTGGTTTTGCCTTCGAAATGAAGGCTGCTATATAGACTTCCACTTCCCCCAATGGGAGAGAAGGAGCCTTCAATCCCAAATCTATTCTTAAACCACAGGTCATCTGTTGTGACGGCGAGGTCTGTACAGAGCCTAGCATGCGAGGTAATTTTGCCACTATAAAGAGGCCATAAGGAGCGGAGTGTGGTGCCCGCCTGTGATCCCATCACTGGGGTGGAAGCAATGGGATCAAGAGTTCAAGGTCATGTTCGGACACTTAAGGCGTTTAGAAACAGCCTTTGACGTTGGACCTCCTCTAGAACATAAAAGAAGGTGGGAAGCCACACTTAACGGAGGAGGAACTTTGCATTGAATTCACGAATATTTTCCCAAAAAACGGCTTCATGAAGGGAATAGACTGCAAAATAAAGCATTTCCTCTACTTGAGTGTTTAGCAACGTTCCCCATCCCCCCATCACTTGAGACGTCCCACAAGGCTCCGCCTCAAGACTTAAGATAGATTCCTTCAGCGGATGCAAATCACGGTGTTTTACCCGATTAAAAAAAAAATCAAGTACGTCATTTCATTTAATTATTTCCAAGGAGTGGAGGCTGGCATGCAGTTCTGATTGATACTTGGAATAGGACCAACAGAACCCTACATGAAACAAACAAACAAAAATTCTAGTGTATAGCAATGCACTCCCTTTCTAGCAAGGTAGAAACTGGTTAGGTCACAACCTCTGCCGGAGGATCAGGTGACTGCCTGCGAGGTGGGGGTGTGGGGATGGATAGCTGGTGGGTCTTCCTCTTAATTGTATTCCAGTTCTGCCTGCCTTCGTGTTTTTCACACCAAGAGCAAGGGGCACTTGAGAGCAGGGAGGTCATGACCTCTCTTAGTTTGTCTGAGATGCTCACTGGGTTTCCAGTTTTTTGTTTTTTTTTCTTTTGCAGCCCCCTCTTTCAGGGGCTGTAGGTGCACCGTACAACACGAGTCTCTGGTTCTTCCCTGAGCCACCTTCCTCCTGTATATGTCCCCTCTTGAAAGATGGGGTTGTTTTTTCCTTTCAGAGCTGAGGACCCGAACCCAGGGCCTTGCACTTGCTAGGCAAGGGCTCTACCTCTGAGTTAAACCCCCAAGCCCCTAAAAGATGTTTTTATTATCTAAAGCCGCTCCCTTCCTAGTATGCCCACTGTCACAGTATCCAAGGGTCTCTGCTGCCCTAGCACTTATACATTTTGTTCAGCTGCTCACTGCCAACCTCCTAGCATCTTGCAGGGCATCCAGACTTGCGATCCATTAGAACCAAGCTTGTCTGTCTTGCCCACACTCAGTACAAAGCACAGTCCCCAGCATCTGCTCATCGTTATTGAGTAGCTACAGTTTCAATGCATGAGATGAATGAGAGTCCTGCCCTCCTCAGCCCATCAGTAACGAGCAAAGGGCTCTGATAGACAGCCTCAGCAAATGTCTGTTCAACTCCAGTGTATTGATTTTTTCCATTCAGGAATAGACTGGGTTTATTTTGGCCTCTGGACCACTCGCCTATGAGAATGGCTGTGAAGCTTAGGTTTAAAACAAAAAAGAAGGCACAACTGCCTTCTAGGGCTCCCTGAAAGGACAATACCTATAGTCTCATAGATACTGCTACATTATTCCATTGCCCTTCTGGAATGTTCTCTGCAAATCATTTTTACGGAAGTTGGAATGTTCTCTTAAACTAATAGTATGATTTTCCAGCTCAGCGTCGGCCCCAGGCATATGATCACACCGACTAGGTCTTTGTCTCCTCAGCCTGTTGTTATCTCAGAGACCTATTTGCTTAGAGGTTGGCAAAACTCATCATGAACCCAGACTCCCAGAGGCAGAATCTCTGGTTCCTTTTATGTAGAAATAAAGTTGGAAGAAACAAATTAAAGGGTTTATCTCACTTTTAAAAACAGAAGAAGTAAGCAGGGTGTAGTCATGCACACCTGTAATCCCAGCACTCAGGAGGCAGAGGCAGGTGAGGTGAGCTTTAGACTAACCTGGTCCACATAGAGAATTCCAGGCCAGCTTAGGGAGAACCTGCCTTTAAAAGAAAGAGAGAAAGAGAGAAAGAGAAAGAAAGGAAGGAAAAGAGCAAATTGGTGCTCAGTTTGTTTTACGTGCCATGCTGTACTCTGCTCTTGTTTGCAAGGCTTTAATAAGAAAGGTTACTGTCTTTCAGCAAGGCTCAGAACTACAGACTTAATCACTGGAGGACAGGAAGAGAAGGGAAAGACACAGCGTGCAATGCAGAAAGATGAAGTGTGATCAAAGACCTTCAGAGGCTCGAATAAAAGAGGACATTAGCTGACAAAAAGCAGGTTAGTTTAAAAAGCCATTCAGATAGAAAAGCCAGGAGGTGACTCGAAGAAGAGGCCTGGGTCAGGCCTCAGCCCTCGGCAGGCCTCCTGGGAGGCGGTGGGGGCCACAAGAGGCAGCCTGCTCCATATTTGGACAGCTCCAATCATTAAAGCAGCCCCATTTTGGGCTGAGTCCACCTTCTCCTAGCTACATCCGTTCTTATTTAGTTCTCCGAAACCACCTTGAACAAGCTTAAATCCCTCTTTATGTGATCCCTTTGAGTATTTCCAGATCTTTATTGCACTAATGTGTCCTTTCTTAACTAAAAAGAGCAGCTGGGCACTGAGCTGTTTCCTATAACCTGAGTCTCAGCCCCTCAACCTCTCTGGACACGCCCAATATTGAGCATACAAGTCTGAGCTTGACCCACCTCTGGCCTTCCATTTACACAGTACTAGCAGTGCTAGCAGTAACTCAAACCAAGTCCTTTGCGTGCAAATCATAGTCCTGTTAAAGCTATTTATGGTATACTCAGCTTGTTGATTTTTCTGTCCCAGGCACTGAGCCCTGCCTATAATTGAATGTTTTTGTGCTTATTATGATCTTTCTTAGTCTTATCTTCAAGCAGTCTTTTAAAAAAAAGATTTTTAAAAATGGGAATGAATGTTCTGCTTGCATATATGCCTAGGTACCACTGTGAAGGCCAGAAGGCGGCATCAGATCCCTTATAACTGGAATTACAGATGACTGTGAGCAGCCATGTGGGTGCTGAGACTAGAACCTGGGTCCTCTGGAAGATCAGACAGTGTTCTTAACCACTAAAGCATCTCTCCAGCCCCCCAGATTTATTTAGTTTTAACTCTGTGTTTGTGTGTGTATCTGTGTAGGAGTATGTGCACATGAGTGTAGGTACCTAAGGAGGCCAGGAGAGGGTACTAGATCCCCCTAAACTGGAGTTACAACTTGTGAGCCATCCAACATGGGGGCTGGAAGAAGAACTAAAGTCCTCTGCACGACACTGTTTCTCTCTCTCTCTTTTAAAAATAATTTTTAGACTTCTGCTCATTCTGGCAGCACATATACCAAAATCGAAATGACACAGAGAAGATTAGCATGGCCCCTGTGCAAGGGGGATATGCAAATTTGTGAAGCGTTCCACTTTTAAAATGATAGTTTCATGTTATATTTTACTTTGTTATGTTTGGTTGCTACTTCTTAGAAGCCTGTTCTTTTCTAATGAGAGACAGAAAGGGAGTGGGTCTGGAGGGTAGAGGAGGTGGAGGGGGCAACTGGAAGGAGAGAAAACTATAATTAGGATATACTGTATGAAAAAAGAATCTATTCTCAGTAAAAGGAAAAACGAAAAAAAAAGATTTATGTGTCTGAGTGTCTTGGCTCTTATATGTGTTTTTAGGGTTTTACTAAAACCCTAAAAGAGACACCATGACCAAGGCAACTCTTAAAAAGGACAACATTTAATCGGGGCTGGCTTACAGTTTCAGAGATTTATCATCATGGTGGGGAAGCATGGCAGCATGCAGATACACATGTGCTAGAGAAGGAGTTGAGATTTCTACATCTTGATCCGCACGCAACAGAAGGGGACTGTGTGTCACATTGCAAGTTGCTTGAGCATAAGAGCTCTCAAGGCCCACCCCCTCTTCCTCCAGCCAGGCCACACCTATTCCAACAAGGCCATACCTCCTAATAATGCCACTCCCTATGGGCCAAGCATTCAAACACGTGATTCTATGGGGCCATACCTATTCAAACCCCACACTATATATGTACATTATATGCATGCCTAGTGCCCACAGAGGTCAAAACATGCTCCTAACCACTCAGTGACCTCTCCAACACCAACATTGACCCCAGTGTTTTAGTGATATGTCTCAGATTTGATTTACACACAATTTAACAAGCAGAATGACTATGAAACTATCCAATAGGTCTTTTAGCCATTCATTCCAGATTAAAAATAACTAATGAGGGGCTGGAAAGATGGCTCAGTGGTTAAGAATACTAAATGCTCTTCCAGAGGTCCCAAGTTCAACCCCCAGTACCCACAGGGAAGCTCACAACTTCAGTCCATAACTTCAGGTCCAGGGGATCTGATATCATCAAACCAATGCTTATTATGTCTTAGTTTGGGTTTCCACTGTTGTGAAGAGACACCATGACCAAAGCAACGCCAACTTTTTTTTTTTTTTTTTTTTTTGGTTTTTCAAGACAGGGTTTCTCTGTGTATCCCTGGCTGTCCTGGAACTCACTCTGTAGTCCAGGCTGGCCTCGAACTCAGAAATCCACCTGCCTCTGCCTCCCAAGTGCTGGGATAAAAGGCATGCGCCACCACCACCACCACCACCACCACCACCACTGCCGCCGCCCGGCCCAAGGCAAGTCTTATAAAGAAGAACATTAATTGAGCCTGGCTTATAGTTTCAGAGGTTCAGTCCATTATCATCATGGTGGGAAGCATGGCACCATACAGGTAAACTTGGTGCTGGAGGAGGAGCTGAAAGTTCTACATCTTGATCAGAAGGCAGCCTAGGCAGACTAGGAGGAGGAGGAGGAGGATCTCTTCAGAAATGGGCAGAGCCTGAGCACCAGGAGCCCTCAAGCTCCACCTACACAGTGACATACATACTCCAACAAGGCCACACCTCCTAATAGTGCCATTTCCAATATTCAAACCACCAAAGCATATAAAAGTTAAATTAAAAAAAAAACTTAAAAATTTAAAAATCAACTGAATGAGATTCTTCAGTTGTCATAAATCATCTTGACTAAAGGTTCCAAAGCCAAGAAAGTAAGGATCTTTAGGGTGTTCCTGCCTCCTTATCCCCTGATAGTCTGTCAGATAGTGTCGGAGCATCCATAGTCCTTCCCTTGGTTGATGTAACTTGAAGGTCATGTACTATGAGAAATATCCATTTAAGCATCAGGACCAAACTTGGCATCATGAAATGCTTATACCGAGAGGCCAGAAGGAGCCAAGACCTCTGACAGGATCCCATCTGCCACCTCTTGCTTGCTCGGGATGTGTGTGCTTGTTGAGTGATAGGGTGTGGCTGGGGAGGCCACAGTTTTGAAATACTGGCTGGCTGCAAATCCGAGGTCTTTCTGTCCCGGGCTCCTGAATGCTAGCTAGGTTTAGCAGTGTGCACTGCCATTCTCGGCTGTCCATGAGAATTTAACGGGAGAGCTATGCTCAGGAGTCCTTGTCCACAACGGGCTCCAAGCTGCCATTCTGTCAGGCTTTGTGTGGAGACATGTAAGCATGACACGTGCCACCCAACACACACTAGACCTTTGTGACCACCATTGTTTCTACATGCCACAAAACTAACATCTGGGACATTTGAAGGACTTAACATCTTTTCTAGAATCTTCCCCTCCCCCAGGGCATCACTAAGTGTCCCTTTCATGGATGAGTGTTCGAAACGCCAACTCTTAGCTGATGCTTATGAACATGAGACTTGCTTATGAACGTGAGACTTCCTGGGAGTCCAGACTGACAATGGCTGACCAGCTACCCAGGCAAAGTCACCTCCACCTCCTAGCTGTCCCAGGTGGTGGTAGATGCCATTCCTAGGGACTCCAGTCTGTAACTTACTAGTTTAGCTAAGCAATTTATTTATTTATTTACTTATTTTTCAAAAATTTATTTATTTATTATATATAAGTACACTATAGCTGTCTTCAGACACACCAGAAGAGGGCATCCGATCTCATTACAGATGGTTGTGAGCCACCATGTGGTTGCTGGGATTTGAACTCAGGACGTCTGGAAGAGCAGTCAGAGCTCTTAACCGCTGAGCCATCTCTCTAGCCCCTTATTTACTTCTTTTTGAGACAGGATCTCCCAAGGTAGCCCTAACTATCCTGGAACAAACTGTGTAGACTGAGCTAGCCTCGGCTCACAGAACTTCACCTGCACAGTCGTAGGTACTCACGCCAACACACTAACTTAGCCTCGTTTTCAGCCTGAGCTTCTCTCTCTTCTTGACTCTGAATCCAGGCCCAGGACTGGCCATTCTTGCCTATCTTCAACCCTTATTGCTTTAACTCCACCCACATACACATGACACACACATTTCCACGTCTAGACTGACAAGCTCAGCTGCCAGCCTATGTCTCCACCCACCCAAGCCTCAGCCCCTGTGTGAGGGTGACAAGGGTGAATGAGAGGTCACGTCCTTTAGAAGAGGGAGCCATAAATCATACAGAATATCCAGAAGTTCAGCCTCCTTGGGGCCGAAGGAGTAATAAGAGGGCACACCCACATGTAAATAATAATATGGCATGTCACCCACTGTCACCTCTCTTCTGACAACAAATTATAAGACCCAGGAGAGCAGGGGTCTGCAGGTAATAATAACGAGCGGCCAGATAAACGTGGGGTGGTCATTGTCTCTGAGACCCTTTTAACCCGTTCGTGTCCTCAGCATCCAGCACACATCAGACTAATTAATGAATAAAACCCTTTTTTCTCTTTGCAGCTGCTGCTCTGGGTGGGGGGGGAGGGTGCGGGCCAGAGCATTGCCATCTTCGGAAAGAAAGAAAAAAAAAAAAGAAAAGAGAGAGAAAGCCTTAGAGCCGTGCAAAGCAAAGTATTATGGGATGGGTTTCAAAGCTGTGTCCCCTAATGGGGCAAAATGCACTTTAAATATAGCAACAAATCCTGCCTCCGTTGGCTTGTTCTTTGAGTTTTGTAGGAACATTTCTAGTTTCTCTCCTCTGTCCTCCCTGCCCCCCACCCCGCGTTCTGCCTGCCCTCCCCCAGTCCAGTGCCCCCTCTAAGCACCCTAAATGTTTAAATTCTTTAAGTGCAGAGAGGACTCAGTCTCCTAGCCCAAGAAAGAATAAGGAACACACTCTCCCTAGTGAATGACGAGACTCTCCAAGGCAGGCTGGAGGATCAGGGCCCTGCTAATGCCAAGGCCCTGCTCCCCAGCAAGGGGAACAGTAATGAACAGGTAGAGTTTCAGGCTGGCAGGAACCCAAGGACAGATAGAGCGAGCAACAGATAGGGTTGCCGTGGACAATTTCCTAGAACAGGATCTTTGTTCCCAAGGTTGACCAGCTGGTTCCCTTGATGTCCCACAATAGCGGAAAGGGTGATTGGTAGAGCCGTGAGCGAGCACGTTTAGGTGTCTATTGTGATCCCGTTCTGGTCACCCGATAGCTCTCCACAAATCCCAGGGGTCTGGCCACCGGCCCGAGTCACCTTGTGATTCCTCATTTTGGCGCGGGGTAAGGAGGGGAACACTGTGTATCCTGAGAGAAGTGTGTCTGACATGCCTGATCCGTTCCATCTGGGCGCCTGCATCCTAGACTCCATCTGGCTCCAGCAGTCTGAGCCGAGGTAGAGCAGATCCCAGCAAACCATCAGCTCCAACCCTCTCTAGCCCGCTTCTCCTTCATCTCGCTGGGAGAGGACCCCTGCAGACTCCTCCTCCCGGGGGGGGGGGGGGGGGTGGTGGAGGCTGCTATCTTTTTTTCTATACCCTTCACCGTGGGCCTGGGTATCCACTTTGGGGTCTGGGATTCTCTGGAGACCTTCTGCACAGGGGCAGGGCTTTGGGGAAAGGGTAGGGTAATTTGTGGTTTTGATTTATGATGCTGGGGATCCAACTCGAAGCATTGTAGGTACTTCGCCAACTGAGCTGCCTCAAAAGCCTGCTTCCTGCCCATGACCTTCTCGTACGACCCAGACCAGAGCCTGATTTGTAGACAGAACCCACCGATAGAAGGGCCTCTCCTGTGCCTCACATGCTAGAGCCCTGAGACATACAACTGTTCCATTTCCTTGGCTGCTTTCCACCACTGGTGAAGGCAGAACCTCTCACCTGCTGACCCTCCTGAAGTCCTCTCAGGTGGGCCCAGGGAGCCCTGGTGGGGGCTGCACAGAGCCCCAGCAAGCAGAGGGTTGGCCCAGGATGTTTGCAAACATTGGAAGTTTCTCTCCCATGACTCATCAGAGGAGAACAGGGCCCTCCTTCTTCCTGGAAGGCAGCAAATGCAAGGCCAACCCCCACCCCCACCCCAAAAAGTGATCAGCCCTCACCCCCGCGCTTTCTCTTCAAATCTCAGCTGTCCCTCAAAGATCAGCCATGGTAACTTGTGGGAGGGGACGTTTTGAGGCCAGATAGCATCCTGGAGAAGCTTCTCTGACCCAAGGAAAGGCAAGTGAGGGGGTGGGGGTGGGGAGGTACAGCCCAGCACTCACAGACCTGCACCGGCATGAAGAACGTCCAGAAAAATACCTGCCCCTCTTTCTCTTCCCTAGCCTTATTTTATTTATATATTTTTATTTTTGCTTGTTGTTATTGTTTGTTTGTTTTGTTTGTTTTTGGTTTTTCGAGGCAGGGTTTCTCTGTGTAGCCCTGGCTGTCCTGGAACTCACTCTGTAGACCAGGCTGGCCTCGAACTCAGAAATCTGCCTGCCTCTGCCTCCCAAGTGCTGGGACTAAAGGCGTGCGCCACTGCCTACCTGTTCTTTTTCTTTTTCTTTCTTTCTTTCTTTCTTCCTTCCTTTCTTTCTTTTTTTTTTTTTTTTTTTTTTTTTTTTTTTTTTTTTTTTTTTTTTTGAGACAAGGTCTCATGTAGCCCAGGCTGGTGCTAAGTAGCTAAGGATGACCTTTAACCTCTGACCCTTCTATCTCCAGAGTGCTGAGATTACAAGCATTCACCACCATTCTCAGCTCTTACAGAGAACCGAACCAAGGGGCTTGTGCAAGCTGGGCAAGCACTTCACCAACTGAACTGTGTCCCCACCCCATCTCATCCTTTTAAGCTACTGCCTTCTTAATATAAAACCTGCGCTAGAACCAGGTGGTGGTGGTACACGCCTTTAATCCCAGCACTTGGGAGGCAGAGGCAGGTGTATTTCTGAGTTCGAGGCCAGCCTGGTCTACAGAGTGAGTTCCAGGACAGCCAGGGCTACACAGAGAAACCCTGTCTCAGAACAAAACAAAACAAAACAAGACCAAAAGTTAAAAAAAACAGGGAAGATAGACCTTATCCTTGACAAGCTCTCCGTGCCTGAAGTATGCACGAGTCATATCCTTCCATCCTTAGGACCAGGTGTTAGGTGTCATTGTCACTTCTATCCCCTCCCCTCACCAGAATCCGATCATTAGTTCTCAGGTTGTCATTTGTTGAAGTCACATGCTTAGAAACCAGAGCCAGGTATGGTCCACACGTGTGGTTACAGCATTCAAGAAGATGAGGCGGGATGACTGTAGGTGTCTGCGGCTAGCCTAAGCTACCCACTGAGTTCTGAGCCGTCCTGGGCCACGCAGTAAGACCCTGTTTTGAAACAGAGAGGAGGGCTGGTACTGGAGAGACAGATGGCTCAGTGGTTAAGAGCACTTAACTGCTCTTGTGGGTTCCACACGGCGACATACACTCAACTTTAACTTCAGTGCCAGGAGATTCCATTGCCATTTTCCAGTCTCTGCTGGCACCAAAGGAGTGTGTGGTGGTCCACAGACATATATTCAAGCAAATAAATCATACACATAAAATCAAAAAAGGTGATTTTTTTTTTTAAGGGAGAAAAACATTTCTCTATTTTTCTCTATTCGCTTCCTCCCAGGCTGTTACATTATTGGGGACACACAATGATTGTTTGTATGAGATTTGTATGGATCAATTCCTCATATCATAAATTATACTAAGTCGCGTAGATGAAAGAGAACTAAGCATTAGGGGAAGCAATCAGAAGCCCCAACAACAGCACGCTCTACGGAGATAAATTCAAGGTACTTTAGATACAAAGCCATTTTAAAATCTGCCTAAAACAAAGGGAGGGAAGGACTCTGCGCAGAAGTTCTGGGAAGACGGTAGTGATTCCCAAGGCAGTTTTTACTACAGAAGCCAATGACTCTGTGCTGTGTGAAACTGTTCAGACCTGGATCTTCCCTGCAGCAAACAGGGGAGCAAGCAGTTCAATTTTCTGACCCCCAGGTCTCGCCCCTCCTCCCAGAGCTAGCCAAGGGAGAGAGGGCCCCTTAGAGCCCTGCAGAAATGCAGCCTCTTCCATGGGTAGCATGGACAGCTGTTGCAGTCACAGCTAGGGGCCAGGGGTAGGGATGAGGGTGGGGAGGGGAGAGTGGTATCCCCAGTGATCTCTGCACAAGGCTGACCGACTGCGTGGACCTGAGCTGGCATTTGGCCAGGACAATGGGATTAACTTCCCAAGCGCTGGCCAAAAAGGGCCTGGGATTTTTATTTTTATTCGTTTTCCATTACAACTGCACAGCAACGCAAACAAAGTCCCAAACAAGGTGAGCTGCCATGGAGTCCTTTTCCTTCGCGGGGTGGCATCTCAATGCCACACATTTTGCTGACCTTGGCTCACCCAAGGTTTTAAGTAGAGAGTTTGATTACCTCCCACTCCAGGGACAATGGGAAAGAGGCATGGTGAATGCCCAGCTAGCTCTGTGTGCACTCGAAAAGGGAAGTACATCAAGGTGTGAGCCTGGAGCCCATTGTACCCAGGAACAATACCTTAATGAGAAACTGGTCTAAATCCGAGAAAGGAGAGGCCCTACCTCCTCCAGACCCCAGATCAGGGGACCTAGGTACAAGGGGTCAGAAGAAATACAGCTGTGGACAGTCAAATGCCAACCAGAGAGCAACAGAGAAGGAAGGGAAAGCCTAGAGAAGCAGAAGAGAACAGGCTGGGGAGAACCTCGAGAGAGGAGGTCCCCATCCACTGAGGGGTGTTCGATCTTATGAGCTGCCTATTTTTCAGCTGGATGATTTAGTACCAACCAGTCACCTTTTGGAAACTAGAGAAACCAAGTAAGGGAATCACAGTCATTGTATATTGACTGCGTGGTCTTCCAGGCAAAGCGACTAAAACTGAGTTCACACTTCCTGGTTTGCCAAAGGGGACAGTGAGATAGCTCAGCAGATTAAAATCATAAATAAATAAATAAATAAATAAATAAATAAATAAATAAAAACAGACAGACCGCAAAAGCATTTGTAGAGCAACCGTGCGGGCCCACCTGAGCCCTCCCTGAGAAGCAGATGAGGTAGCTTGCGTCTGTAATCCCAGCACCCTAATGTGAGGTGGGAGACGAAGACAGGGGAATGATCTGGGAGCTGGAGTATGCAGTCTTCAAGCCCAAATAACAAGAGGCCCTGCCAGAAAATAGCGTGGAAAGAGAACAGACTGCTGAGAAATTGTCCTGTCTCCTTCACAGAAGACACACACACACACACACACACACACACACACACACACACACACAACATAATTGAAAATAAAAATGAAATTAAAAATGTAATTAATTTTTAAAATGTATCCTTCTCTCATACATCCTTCCCCTCCTCCCAATCCCACCTACCCTGCACCTCCCTTCCCCCCTAGATTCACTGCTCTTCCGGTTCCCTTTAGAAAACAGCAGCCTTCTCAGTGATGTCCTGAATATGGATGGCATAACAAGATGCAGTAAGACTGGGCACAAACCTGATATGGTGGCAAATACCTTTAACTCTAGCACATGGGAGGCACAGCTAGGCAGACCTCTGACTTGGAGGCTAGCCTGGTCTACACAATGAGTTTCAGGATACATAGGAAGACTCTGTCTCAAAAATCCATCCATCTGATGGGTGGTGGTGGCACATGCCTTTCATCCCAGCACTTGGGAGGCAGAGGCAGGAGGATTTCTGAGTTCCAGACCAGCCTAGTCTACAGAGTGAGTTCCAGGACAGCCAGGGCTACACAGAGAAACCCTGTCTCAAAAAACCAACCAAACAAACAAATCCATCCATCCATCCATCCATCCATAAATAGATGCAAGGCTTGGGGTATGGCTCTGGGTTCCACCCTCAGCACCCTACCTCTAAAACATGGGTAACCGAATCAGCTTCACATTTTCCTGGGGTCATGGAAGGAATCTCCCTGTGTTTATTATTTAACCACTCACTGATGGGCATTTACATGGCTTCTCCCTCTGAGCTATTGTGAACAGTGTTGTAATGTACGGACACATCTCCAAGACAGCTTGGATTCTTGGGTTTTTTGCCCAGGCCTTCAGTAATGAGATTGTTAGATCAGATGTTCTATGTATGTGTGTGTATATGTTTAATGTTCATCATTACTGGATGTTGAACTTTTTTTCCTCACACATTAGATGAGTGTTCTACCACCAGGCTATTGCCCAAGTCTTTTTAATGTTTTGAGACAGGGGTTCATAAAGTTTGCCCAGGGTAACCTTGAACTTGTGACCTTCCCGTCTCAGCCTCCAAGCAGCCGAGATTACAAACCTGAGCCACCAGGCTGATATTTCTTTCTAGATTTCCAACACTGTACCCCACCCTTTGCTTATAAGCCTTGCCTCTAACCTTTACCCCCACCACCTGGGCGAGCCTATCCTTCCTGCAATTCAACTCTGACTCCTTAGGGTGCCCTGGGCCTGGCAGCCCCACCCTGTGCATCCCTTAGTTAGGACTCCCAGGGCGTTTCATGATAGAGCCCGGTTCAGACTCAGGATGGAGTATCTATTGCTTGAACCCCCTCCAGTCCTGCGCTGGCTGTTTTCAACTCCCTAAAACTGGAAGGTACTGCCACTTCCCCCTTCTTTCCCTCCTTTTTCTCCTCAGGAGGGAGATTTGACTGTCAGGAGGAGCTGGCGACCTCATTCTGTCATTCTGTTCTTGGGGCCACTGAAGGGAGGAAGCTGGCTCTGCAGGGAGCAGGTGCTCAGAATCTACATCTCCTCTTGAGTTTTGTTTTGTTTTGTTTTTTTAGGAGTCTATCAGTGCGTCTGTCACATGTGTTCCAACTCAAAGGAAAGGGTGTGTGAAAGACATCTTCCCCTTTGCATGTCACATCAGACCAGAAAGCTGGAGACCCTTTGCTTTCCAGGTGTCCCTACAGACAGGCAAGCCCGCTCATTGCTAGTCCTGGGCTGGTGTTCCCAGCTCATCTTCCTATGGGGTAGCTTCTCCAGCCCCTACCATGATCATCCTCTTAATGCAGGGATATCCCGGGGTCACCGGAATGGAAGTAGGCATGGAAGGAGCCACGGGAGACCATCAGCCGTTAGTTATTCTTCTTCCTTAGCAGCTTTACCTGTGGTCCCATTGATGGAGAGAGTGAAGTAGGTGGAGACAAGGGAAGCTTTACAAACCTGAGTCTTTTCCGGCTGTTTGACCCGGCTGGTAGCTGACTCCCTGTCTGCTTGAAACTAGTGTGGGTGGGGACCTATCAATAAACTGACCTGCCCTGAATCAGCCTTGGGGAAATGAGGTGTCGCCACAGAAGAAATCTATGACAAACCCACTCTCCTCCCTGGCTCCCAAGGTTAAAGCAAAGCAGCATTCCGTTGAAGAGAGTTTGGTCCACTCTCTATCACCTTAAAGCTGTGTCTCACAGCTTGGGATGACCTTGAACTTGAGATTCTCTGGCCTGTACCTTCCGATTGCCTTGGTGACAGTTTTTGCCACTGCGCGTGTTCGTGTGGTGTTGGAGGTAGGGGCGGGGCGGCCAAGCCTAGCTCTAGGCCTGCCAGGCAAGCAATCTAGCATTTTGAGCTGCATCCTCAGCCCTAGATGGAGCCTGCGGGAATAAGGAAAGGTAACAGGATGCGTCCACAGTACACTTCTCGCACGCTGACTGGGCTTCCTTCTCTTGGTTTGTCCTAGTCACACCCTACCAGCTTCACCTCCACTTAATAGTGTCTATTAGAGAAGCCCTCACGACCAAGGTAGAAGCAAATGCTACAATGACCCCCATTTACTATGACGTGGCCTGAACGTATCTTCAAGGCAGGGTTTCTCTGTGTAGCCCTAGCTGCCCCGGAATTTGCTCTGTAGACCAGGCTGGCCTGAACTCCAAGATCCACCTCCCGAGTGCTGGGACTGAAAGTGTGTCACCACTGCCCAGCTCCAAGTTTATGTAAGGTTCTTCTTCTTCCTCCCTCCTCCCTCAAGACTGCACGAACCAATTGTTTGCTCTAATTCATATCTCTCGTCTCCTGCTGGTCATCAGTCTCCAATGTACCTTGCCCATCTTAGGCCTTCTTCAGTACCTTGAAGGATCCTCTGAAGGATCCTGACCATGGCCGTTGCATATCCACTTTTGTGACTCTGAGGACATCCTGTCCCACAAGTCCCCTTCACCTCTTCCATCCTTGCCTGCAGGTTCCACCTGCTGTAGCTGAAGCTCTGCGAGGCCTCTTGGCCACTCTGGGTCAGCCAGAGTTCACTGGTCTGCATCATGCACTGCTGTGTGACATTTGTCCTTCAACCCAGCTTTGTCCCGTGGGGCTGTCGTCAGAATGTGGCTTCTAAGCCTTTGTTGCCCTGATGTGTAACGGCTGCTTTGCCAGAGAACAGACTCGGATGGTTGACACTGCTGGTGCTGTGCTGGTGTAATGGTGCTGTCCTGAGCTGAGTCATGCTCGAATTCCTGCCCCTCCCCAACTGACATTTTTTTCTTGGCACTTAACACCCTTCAGTCCCTTCATCTTCTAAAAGCTGGGGCAGGCAAGGATAACAGAAATGGGCGTTTGAACCTGGACTCCACCTAAGGAGCTGAGAGGGTATGTCTGGGAGCCCAAAGAGATTGAGGAGGTCATATTGTCCAATCTTGAGGCTAACAATTCTAGGTGTAGCAGGCAAGATTGGGTGACGGTGTATAAGAGCCACACCCACAGGGACAATGCCAGACATGCAGCTGGAGCCTGGAGGGGGGGGGGTTCCTGCATATTCTTCTGGACCCCGAGGACATTAGCACGCCTCATACAGCTCTGGGTGGTGTTCTCTGTACCCACTGTGTACCAGCCAGAGGAAGGGACTCATACACCCAAGGGAGATGATGGCACATGCTCATCTAGTGCCAAGGATGGCAGGCCTCTCTAAAGATCAGGAGAGCCCATCAGAACCTCAGTAGGGAGGCGGGGCAGCTGAGGCCACAGGCTCATGAGAAACTGAGGTCCTTTCTTTGGCCCCATTGCTCTCTCACCTCCCCAGAGAGCAATAGGAATTTAAGTTTCCTGGGAAGAGAAAGCCAAGGGCACTGGCCTGCTGGCTCTAGCCTGGGTACTGCCTGGAGAGAGAGAGAGAGAGAGAGAGAGAGAGAGAGAGAGAGA
>JADRCD010204634.1:0-36410 GCA_019843815.1 Montemys delectorum | reverse complement strand
AGAGAGAGAGAGAGAGAGAGAGAGAGAGAGAGAGAGAGATATCTTCCTTCTAGAACGGCCTGAGGATGGAAGATTAGGTAGAAGGGAAATCTTGCACTCTGACCCTTTTGTCTCCGAGGTGTGGCAATGTGGCAGGAGCCCCAAAGTGAGTCAGGTGTGGCTGGGGTGGGGGTGGGGGAGAGGAAATAGAAGTCTAAACCATGGCACATGTCCGTATTACAACCAAAGTTCTTCAGGGCATGGGGAATGTGAAAGCGGATTCTTTCTCACAGGGCTCCCCAGAGTGACTGGGTGCAGACTGAGCAGAGGGAGAGCCAGGCAGTGGTGACAAAGCTGCCCTGTACCAAGGACTCATGGAGAGAAGACTGACTAATAAACATGAAAAGGCAGGTCCAGCTTCATCAGCAACCAAGGGGATTGCTTTTAAAGAGAACCATTGCCTGGCAGTGGTGGCGCACGCCTTTAATCCCAGCACTTGGGAGGCAGAGGCAGGCGGATTTCTGAGTTCGAGGCCAGCCTGGTCTACAGAGTGAGTTCCAGGACAGCCAGGGCTACACAGAGAAACCCTGTCTCGAAAAAAACAAGCCAAACCAAACCAAACCCCAAAAAACAAAAGTAAAGAGGACCATCTCCTCTGCATGTTGGTGGGAGTGCCACAGTGGCTTTCTGGGAAGGCACTTGGTAATTTGTAAAGAGGCTATTAGAGGGACCATTTAGTCATTTCACTTCTGGAAAAGGTTCTGGGGGAAAAAAAAAAAAAACAAGAGGTGTGAAACATGGTGATTTAAAGCTAAGCTGTGGGGGAGAAAGGCATGGGTGAGGGTTAGTTGTCCAAAAACAGGAGAATTATTCTTCATGATAAACTCATGGAGAATTTTACTTAGATGTCAGAAGAGTCCATGAGAAGCTGGAGACACAGATCCATGGTATATACACTCTTATCTGACACTCATGAGGTCCTGGGATCTAGTCCCAACACTGGGGAAAGGAAAAACAAAACAAAACAAAAAAAGCCACTGGTAGGTAAATTGAAAGGTTTGTGCCCATGTTGCAGGATCCTAGGGACTGGGGACAAGTCTTTTCCCTCCCTGGGCCTCACCACCCTCACCTTTAGCTTGAGTCACTGCAAGATTTCATGTCACATGGTAGCTAACATTCTTAGAGTCACTGGCCTCTGAGACTAGATTGTGCGAGCAGTATTTATCTCAGTATTGATAAGGGGCAAATGCAAAGTCTGTTTTTTAGGAATTATTTCCAGGGCCTGTCAGAGTGGATGGGCAGGAAGCAGCGCCTGCTGCAGGGTTTGCATTTTATTACCCAGGACCCTCATGGTGGAAGGAGAGAACTGACCTCAGGCTGGTCTCGGATCTCTACATCGTAGAGGTCACGGTAGCGCTACACATGCATGGTAGCTCATGGACCCATCTGCCCCAAGATCAATGTCAAATGAAACCAGAAAGAGGTATTTCTGGAGAAATGTTGATGAACAGAACACTAAAGCGTTAAGGTAAATATAAAAGGCGCATCTAGACAATGTGTGCGTCTGAGTCTACTTCCCAATAAGCATGGATGTACAGGTGTTTCACAGACAGACCACCAGAGGCTAGGCAGTGATCACGGTGGCTTTCCTTCCCCCTTTACAGTTTAGTGTATTTGAAACAGAAAAAAAAAAAAAAATTCCAAAAGACCTGGTGTGGGGACAGTATAGCCTATGAACTAACTGTGCCCTCTGTCTGCAAACATTTTCTCTGTTGTTGGTGTCACATCCAGAGAGAGCCCAGTCACCCCTGTGTGGCCAAGGTAGCCTGTGAAATATATAGACCAGGGTCAGCTCAGCTCACAGGGTCTGACGGCCTCAGCAGACCTTTCCTTGGGTGGGCACACTGCCACTGGGCCTTATCTCCAGGAGATAGTGGGTGTACAAGCACTTTACCGCAGAGAGGTGATCCGAGCAGGCTCGTTTTTAGGGAGAGGAGGCTCGGGACACATTCCATTAAGGAATTTCACACTCCCCCTCCTCCCCAGCTCTCCGTTTTCTCTATCCCCTGAATAGAAATATATTTAGCAACCCTATCTAAACCCCCTCCTTTCCCTTAATTTGATTAAGGAGCTGAGGGAACAAAACCCGAGATTGGGGGGGGGGGTGCCGTGTGGGGGGGTCAGCAGCGGGTGGTTGAGCTGTGCAGAGTGATTAGGGGAGCTGGATGCCCATCTCGGGCAGGTGAGGCTTAAGTGTGGACAGCCCCAGTACCTCCTGGAACTCCATAAAGAGGCACTGAGGACCGAGGGAGGGAACATTTTATCAGGGAATGCTCTTCTCTGGGAGAATGTGAACCAAACCAGAGAGGGTCAAGCTTCAGGGATTAGCTGAGACAACAGGGCCTTACTAATAAAGGGCACATTAGCTTCTCCTCCAGGCTACCTTCCTGGAGCTTCAGTGTCTTCAGGGCTTGCCCGAGGCTGCACATTCTGAACTCTTGCTATAAGTCGTGGGGCTTTAGTGGTACTGGGGATAGGATTCAGTCTCATGCACTGTAGACCACAACCCTATTATTATAAACTTTATTTAAGACAGTGTCTTCCATATCCCAAGATGGCTTCCACCTTGCTATGGAGCTGAGAATGGCTTTCAACTCCTGATCTTCCTGCCTGCATCTCGAGTGCCAGGCTTACAGGCATGGGCTACTACATCCAGTTTATGTAGTGCTGGGTATCCTATTACAGGTCGTGGGTATTGACCTCAGGCCGTCGTCACTCACGCTTAGTGGCAAGCATCTTTACCCTCCTAACGCTGTGACCCTTTAGGACAGTTCCTCATGTTGTGGTGACCCTCCCCGCCCAAAACTATTTTTGTTGCTGCTTTATAACCATAATCTTGCAACGTTACAAATTGTGACATAAATATCTGATATGCAGGATATTTGATATGTGACTCCTGTAAGAGGCTCGTTTGACCCCCAAAGGGTTGAGAACCACTGCTCTGAGCCATCTCATTGGCCCTGAGCCATGGTCTTTAGATGCTTGCTAGGAGAGCACACCACCAACTGAGCTTCTCCCCACCCTTGGGTACTCCTAAGTGAGTTATAATTACCCATGAGGATGTTGTTCAAGGAGATATGTTGGCCAAATGTAAACAGTTGTTGGTATTGAAGAACAAGGACCCTGCATTATTTCATTAATCCACTGTTCTCAGGCAAACGGCAATTTTTTTTGTTTGTTTGTTTTGTTTTTTTGATTTTTTAAGACAGGGTTTCTCTGTATAGCCCTGGCTGTCCTGGAACTCACTCTGTAGACCAGGCTGGCCTTGAACTCAGAAATCCACCTGCCTCTGCCTCCCAAGTGCTGGGATTAAAGGCGTACGCCACCACTGCCTGGCCCAAATGTTAACCTTCTGAGAAAACAAATGTAGTCGTCATTGGCCCAGCCCTATGTACCAGGCTCTCTATGCCATCTCAGCCAGGAGTAGTGGCATATGCCTTTAATCCCAGCACTTAAATGGATCTCTGAGGTCAAGGCCAGTCTGGTCTACATAGTGAGCTCTAGGTTGCCTTTATAAATTAGGCTCTACTAGCAGTTTAATTTTTTCTGTTTTTTTTCTTTCTACTTCCTTTTCCTTCCTTCATTTCTTTTTTTTTCTTTTAATTTTTTAGCTTCTCATTTTTATTTTCTGTATATGGGTACTTTGCCTGCCTGAATGTCATGAGCACAATGCTGGTAGAGGCCAGAAGAGGGTCTTGCATCCATTGTTACTATAGTTACAGACAGATGTGAGTTACCATGTGGGTGCTTAGAATTGAACCTGGATTCTCTGGAAGAGCAGCTGGTGCTCTTCACCACTGAGCCCACTTTTTTTTTTTTTTTTTTTAAACAAATACTTATTTCTTGTGGATATGTTTGTTTGGCTGTGCATGTGTCAGAGTACATGAATGGAAATGAGAGAGCAGCTTTTGGGAGCCAATTCTCTCCTTCCAACATGTGGACTTGGGGGATCAAGCTCAGGTTATCAGGCTTGGTGGCAGGTGGCTTTACCTGTGGAGCATCTTGCCAGCCTCTTTCTAGTCATTTGTGCAGTAACTGCTCACTGTCTACGCTCTAGCCCAGGCTGGGCTTGAACTCACTCTCTTTTCCTCAACCTCCACAGTGCTGGGTTTCTAGGCCTGAGTTACCCCCACCTCTGTGTCCAATAACCCTCTTTTGTAGATCTGCACTAGTCTAGAAGTTACAAGAGGCGGTGGGATGAGAGGAGGGGAGTGGAGAGCAGGGGTGGATGGTGGTGTCTAGAAGGAGTGGGGTCTCTGTTTTATTCTATTTCTCCCAATAGTCTGTCCTCACAGATAGGGCCTTCACCTTGTTTACCCTGGATTCCCACATCCAGACACAATGCCTGGAACAAAGGCAACGTTTCCCGTGGGCATTAGCAGTGTCCGATAAATTTGGCTAAGCAACCTGAGGCCAAGTCAGGGAGGATTAAGTGAGAAGCATTTGTCAAGAGATCTCTTGTTCAACCTGTCCTGTTGCTGGGCTTCAACAAAACAGTTCTGCTGGCAGGGGGATCCCTGTAGGTGTTAAAGGTGACCAAGACCTTGAGAATGGGCAAGTCCCGGGAGGGGCTCCAACTCCCCTTGTGGTGTTGGATTTAGAGCCAGTGGCAACTGGGTGTGTGTGTGTGTGTGTGTGTGTGTGTGTGTGTGTGTGTGTGTGTGTCTGACATACACTCCCCAGTGTTCCCTTCTACAGAGACTTCTCAAGGTCACATCCAAAGGTTCTGGGGTTAGCAGGAAAGATGGGTAGGAGAGGGCAGGTGGGAAGAGAGCCACCCCAGCAGTTGTGGGTCCTGAAGAGAAGGGATCGAGGTTAGTTCAGAGAGCTCGTGGATCTGGTCTCTCAGGAAAGAAAACTAAAGCTTTTCCAGGAAAGGACCTCAGGCTTCAGCATGCCTCCCATGATTAATAACTACCTCACCGCCTCACCTAGCTATATACTGTGGCTTTTGGGTGGGGATCCTCTGTAGTCCACAAGGAAGGCTACAAAGGGTAGAGAACATGAACCGGTCCAGAGATCCTGGGCTGAGTCCAGGCCTTCCTGGCTTGCACTCTGGGAACTACAGGCTTTCTCTGCTTCTCCAGAGTCTCCTCGGTGTCTTTAAGTGAGCTGCTTATTAACCAGAGGACGTCAGGGCACAGGGACAGGAGAGCTGGGGCCTGTGGCCAGTGAGCAGAATTCAGAAGCAGTGTGGGCAAAGCTGACAGGCCAGCTGGGATATTAGACTGTGGTTTTGTGGCTCCTGGGGGCAGCCAGAGGAACCAGGGTCCTCCATTAGCATTGTATGCCCATAGAAGGGGACAAGAGTACCCTAAGTGGCTCTGGGGCAGCTGGTGGCACGCTTGTTGGCAGCGATGAGGTACTGGACTAAAATTTCCCTTTCAGAGCTACACGTGAGGGAGGCTCTTCCTGGCTGTAGAAACGCCCCCGCCCTCCTCCTTTGCTGAGAGACTTTTAAAGAGAAGGCCCTCAACACAAACGCTCTAAGGCCAGGCATCTCTTCCCACGCCCCGAGCAAGCTCTTGAGGCCACCCCAATCTGTACAAGTGCTCCAGCGAGCCGGCTCCTTGGGGGTCACGGCAGGGATGCGGAGCAGCCCTGCATTCAAGGTGGCACGGCCACAGAAGGTGTTTGTGTCTATGGAAGCAGGCATTAGCCAGGCTTCAGCTGGGTCTTGGGTTTCTGGCTTGTGTGCTGATTGCATCAAAGGGAATGGGTGGGAAGTGCTCCCGTTTGGCTTCCCTCCACAAGGAGGGTAGCTGGAGGAAGACACACACACACACACACACACACACACACACACACACACACACACAGAGAGAGAGAGAGAGAGACACACACACAGAGATAGACAGACAGACACAGAGACAGACAGAGAAAGGGGGGAGAGAGAGAGAGAGAGCTTCGAGTGGCCGTGCTTAAAGCCAGTGCCTTAAAAATGATGATGTAAACACTGGCCAGCATTTGGCCTGTGGAGCCCTTGGGGACCAGAGGAGAGAAACTGTCCTGACTTACCCTCCACCCTCGGCTCTGCAAACAGAAGACCCAGCCCTCATCTATCACCTTAGAAGCTAAACAACTTCCTCAGACAGCGTTGAGGAGCATAAATCAGGAGCTGCAGCTTCTCAGAAGCCTGTGCATTGCCTCCAATTCTACCATCCTGTCCTTACAGAGCAGAGGGCTCAGTCACAATCACAGCTCACACATGCTCACATAGCACTGTTCAACTTCTCCAAGTCTCCGTCCTCATCCATTGGTGGGTCAGTGCTATGTCTAACCCACAGGTATCGTGGAAGTTAAACAAGGCGACACCCTGGGCATGATGGGGCATACCTGTAACCCTGGCACTTGGGAAATGGAGACAGAAGGACCAAGTAGGTGTTCAAGGTCAACCTGGGCTACGTAGTGAGTTTGAGGCAGCCTGGGCTACAGGAGACCTTGTCTCAAAAACATAAATTAAAAACAAAACAGCAACAGAACAAAGAGAGAATTCACGCCGTGTGCTCTGTGCGGTCTTCGGTGAGTGTTGTGGCTACACGCCCATCATTTCAGGGCCTGGAGGCCATCCCCAGACAAGGAAAAAACAGCAGCTCTCCTCATACCCACCCAGAGAGAAGGCCGTGGGCCAGGACCTCAGCGGCTCACAATGCCCAAGTCTTCTTTCCCTTGCTCTGTCTCTGGCTAACTAGTGCCAGGCCTGCCTACTCCTGCCAAACTCTGTGGCCTCCAACTTATTTGAATTCTCAAAGAGCAGCCCAGTGGATACTTGGAGCTGCTAGAGGAGAGACGAATCCAAGCCTGCCTGGATGGCAGTGCAGTGCTGTGTCAGTCAGTTTAGATTCTAAGAGAGCCTGGAGAACCGAGTTCCCACAGAGAGCTGCTTCTACAGGCAGGCCAGGGAACTGGCTTTTGTTAAAGACTCTTTGCTCTCATATAGATTCGCATCCGAACCTGTCACAAGCAAGTGTGGCTCCCTAACAGGTTCAGAAATGATGACTTTCCTGTTCTAAGATGGTGGGACACCATCGCTTCCACTAGGATAGTACTGTATCCCACCTGGGGAAGAAGATCTGGGGTGACAAACTGGCAGAGACAGCAGGTACCCGCCTGATGTGGCAATGCCAGGACGACCTGTAGCATGTGGCCCAGGAGCCAGGCAGGATGGGAGAGGCAGCTCTGAGTACAGTGACCTTTGTCCTGTTTGTTCTTGGAGAGGGCTGGCCTGGCTAGCACTGCCCTCTTTTCCCAGTGTCTGCCCAGAGCTCTTGGTTGCTCAAATGTTCTCTGGGTCCGAGGCAGCAGCCTAACTTTGGTGGGTGATAAGTGGGGACCCTTCAGGCAGTTAGGACACTGTAGCCTCTGGGGTGACACAGCAGGCACTGGAGTAGGTGTTGTGTATGCTCCTGTCCCCTCCTCTTCCCTCTCTCCCTGGTTCTTTGCCAGCTAAAGGCTTATCATTAACTAGACATCTAGGCAACCCCTGCCAATCTGGACATTTTGTCACTAGGAGGAGAAAGGGCTAAGGGGCCCTGCAAATGCTCTGCACAGCATTCTTGTCTCTTCCCAGCTCTGTCCTCTTTTAGCCTTGCTTACTGCCAAGGAAGTGGTGAAGGATCCTGGCAAGGCTGCCTGGGTCTCTGGCTCCTGGAGTTGGACACAAACATGGCGATGATGCCTGACTGACGGAGAGGTGGGGGAGAGGTGGGGTACTCTGGCCCTTTCCCTGCCTAGCTTTCTGCCTGAGCCTGTTTTTTTTCCACTTCTTATTTTTTTATTTTTAATTTTTTTACCTATTCACTTTACACCCCACTCACTGCTCCCTCCCGGTCATCCCCACCCACAATCTCCCAGCGCACCCCCCACCACACACACACACACACACACACACATCTTTTTCTCTAAGTGGGGGGGGGGCCTCTTCCTTCTTAATTCTGAATGAAGCCATCAGGGCTTCAGACATACTGAGCCAGGCAAACCATTCCTCTTGGGACAAGCCTGAAGGCTTCTCTTTCCTGTCCAAAGCTAAGCCTGGGTTCCCATCCCTTTCGAAACATGGAGGGCACTGCCTCTGCCATCTCTGTCCTGGCTGGCAAGAGAGCTCCAGAGGGTCAAAGAGTATCTTTCCCTTTCACAAATAATCAAATCCAGCCCATGTGCTGGAGGACTGGGGTATATTAATAGCAGATGTTTTGTTTTCCTACTCTGGTGCTTGTCCCTGCGTTCGCACAGACGATAAGAGTACACACAGTGTTCTCTGCCAGGCACCCTTCTGCCCTCCCCCAGGAGAGGCAAGCTGGGGGTGCACGCTCCTCTGTTTAAGGGCCATTGCTGATGTTCAAACCCTGAGAAAATAGACTTAAAAGTTTATGTTGGGTCTCTCTTGGCTACTGTTGCTGCTCAGCAAAGAAGCTCTGTATTGTTTAAAGCCTCCAGGCAAACGGGTGGCCAGGCAACCTTCAAACAATAGAAAATACCCCAAACTAAAAATAAAAGCATGAAGACCTGGGCAGCGAGGTAGTGCTTGGTGAAGTCGCCCTGCAGGAAAGGCAAAGGGAAGGCTGTCACACCAGCATGCAGCCACTGGTGCCCTTGTTCTCTGTGTCTCCTATAGGCACACTGGGCCCCACTGCTTCCTATGCCTTGGACTCTGTCTTTCCAGTGTCCACAGTCCCCAAACTCAGATGCTCCTCTGTTCTAGGGAAACTTCCTAAGACTGTCAATCTGTGAGCTTGCCCTTTGTCTCTTGCCATGAAATAATCTCCCATCTTCAAGAAGTCCCTCGGAGGCCTAGGAAGGAAGCGGAGCGCAGGGTCGCACACCCGGGATTTTGGGAGTGCCCCAGGAGGGCCACTACTTTGAGGTTGGCCTGGAGTTACACAGTGATATCCATATAGACTAAAACAAGACAAAATACAAAGTTCAAAAAGGAAAAGTCCAAGGAAGAAACGCAGGCAAGATGGTGAAGAAGAGATAGGACAGGCAGGGGCCGGAGCTCATCATGACTCATCACATGGTGTGAGGCTCAAAAATAGGGAGGAATCTTTGTATTTTGAGGAAGGGGCCTCAAGCCAAGAATGTGCTAGCCTCTTGAAGCTGGGAAGGCAAGATGGATGCCCCTCAGAGGCCCTAGAGGGGACTTGGCCAATCGGACAACTTGACTTCTGGATTTCCGGCCTTAGAAATTTAAGGCTACAGTCCTGTTTTAAGCTATCAAGTTGGGTGTTTGTATAGCAACATGAGGAGACAAACAGAACCTGAGGCACTCTGGTGAAGACAAGAAACCTGCAGTTCATTCTTCAGCATGTGATAGAGAGGGCAGACCCATGGGGGCTGAACCCGGAAGATCACGGTTTCCCTTAAAGAGTCACGGTAATAAAAAGGCTATGCCCTCTCTTCCCCTCCCTCCCTCCACTCACTACTGTGCTCTCACCCTCTGGCCGGCAGGGCAGGCTGGGCAGTATAGTGTCCACCTGTCAGCCTTCAACAGCTGCCATGTTGTATTTTCGCCTGTAACTTGTGACCCATCCAACTAGTGACCCAGAAACAGACCAGACTGGAAAGGGAAACCAGAAGTTAGCAAAACAAGCCACCTAGTCAGCCCCACCTCCATTCCAGGCTGCTAGCCAGCAGTGGCTGCAGGCTCTCCAAGCAGGGAGACTTGTAGGCCCTCTCCTCTGTAAGCAGGCTCGCCTTTCCTCAGTCTGTTCTCTGAGTGAATGCCTCTTAAGGACTTGCATAAGAGAGTCCGTAAAACCCTCACACCTTAATGAAAGCAAGAAGAAAACACTGGATTTTTTTTGGAGCCCCCTTGACTCCCAGGTGCACACACAGTTGAAGACCATAATTTATTTTGTTCTCCCTATATTGCCAGAAGATGAGAACCATCAGTCCTGTGTTAGAAATTGGAGCCCTGAATTATGGAGAGGATGAGTAACATGACCAAAGTCACATGGCAAGTTAGGCTGAACTAAAGCAGAAGGCAGCTCTCCCAGCTCCACAGGACCTGGGAGCACTCAGGTTTGGTCTTTGGTTGTGCAGGTCAGTGGGGTGTGGCCTCTGGAGGAGGGATGTTGCTAATCAACCATGGGGTCAAGGCAGGTGTGCTCTATACACACACTTAAACCCACAGAGAGTTTCCCACCAGTATCAACATGGCTCCCTTTCTAGCTTCTCTCAGCATCCACTGCCTTTCCTCCTCCACTATTCTTCTGAGAGATCCTGGAGTCTAACTTCAGGAGCAATGCTAATTGACTCCACAGTCAATGACAAGGACTGAGCTGGCTAAGACTGACTGAATAGCTGCTGAGTCTCTGCGACCAGAGTAGCCAGCACCCGCAGCCTGGCACAGAGGCCGAGAAGCTCAGTTCACGGCCACAAGTCTTCTGACCTTTGACATGGACAGGCTCTGTGGGGCACCCTCATTTCCAACTCTCACAAAAGCAAGTGAATGGAATGATTTGGTTTCAAATGACCTCTTGGTCATAAGTACCTATGTTTGTACTAGTCATCCAAGGTGCCGGTGGGTGTGAGCTCAGGTTTAGTGACCCATCAGAAAGTGTTATGGGTCCTAGACTAAAAAGCTACACCCTGAATGCCCTTGAATGCTGTGCACATATCTATATATAAAGGGGTGGACATGGGAGGAAAGATGGGGACTGGGGCAGGTGGGAAATGTCCCCACAATCTTTATAAAACACCTGCTAAGAGTCCAAAACCAATACAATTTGTGGCAGACACATCATAGACAACTTGTAGGTGAGGAGGCTGTGAGCCTCCAGTTCCTGGGCTGTCTTTTTCACATCCTTTGGTGGATACTATGGCATGATGCTTGTTGAGTAGCAATTTCCTTCAAGTTAATAAGTCCATCCTAGAGGAGGGATCATCTGAGAGGGATGCAAACAACTCACAAGTATTAGGAAGTACCCCAAACCAACCAGATTCTCAAGGCTCCTCCCTCCCTAATGTCATATAAGCTGCAAGGGCTCCTGAGTCGAGGAGACTCTCCCATGTGTCAAACTGACAGACAGCTCCAGGGTTGTAAAGACAGCTCCAGGGTGGCAGGTTTATTTGTTTTTGTTTTGTTTTTGGTTATCACTCATGTTGGGGTAAGCTGTTGGTGATACAGCTGTCTTTGAGTCATCCACGGTCCTGTAAGTAACCTCTAACAAACTCCTTGATTCACCAGGTTGAGCTTTGGTGGTATTATTACTCTGTTCTTGGATTCCTATGGGGCAAGCTGATGTCAGCTCATGTCTCACCAGGAAGACTGTTATAAGTGCCCCTACGTCTCACTTCTGTGGTCACTGAAGAAAACTATACCTTACTTAATGGCTTCTCCTCAGACTACAGAATTCTACCAACAAATAAAGGAACTGTGCCTCCCACCCCTCCAGCAAGCCAGCAAGGAACATCTCTCCATGGCCTCTGCATCAGCTCCTGCTTCCTGACCTGCTGGAGTTCCAGTCCTGACTTCCTCTGGTGATCAACAGCTTCTCGGTCATGTTTGTGCAGGAATAGAAACCCTGGCTTAGACAAATTAGGACCACCTACCCAGAGGCCACACCCCACTGACCTGCACAACCAAAGACCAAACCTGAGCGCTCCCAGGTCCTGTGGAGCTGGGAGAGCTGCCTTCTGCTTTGGTTCAGCCTAACTTACCATGTGACAAGTTTTCATCTCCTGGCAATGTAGGGAGAACAAAGTAAATTATGGTCTTCAACTGTGTGTGCATCTAGGAGTCAAGGGGGCTCCAAAAAAAATCCAGTGTTTTCTTCTTGCTTTCATTAAGGTGTGAGGGTTTTACGGACTCTCTTATGCAAGTCCTTAAGAGGCATTCACTCAGAGAACAGACTGAGGAAAGGCTAGCCTGCTTACAGAGGAGAGGGCCTGCAAGTCTCTCCTAGTATTCACACAGTACTGCCCAAAGAGGGACCGCAAGGCAGCCTCGGTGATGTAGCTACAACAGACACTACTCACACACTCAGATGTGAAATTACTCCTGAGTCTTCCGTGACTTTCTGGGCTCCCCACAGGGTTTCTGATTACCAACTGGTTATCTAACATCCATTGGTAACTGAAAATTTGTGGCCAGACACAAATGTTTCCAGCCCTATGATCCAGTTTTTAGATTTGTAAAGCTTTTTTTCTAAATTGGGCAGCTAGACAGATGTCTCAGTGGTTAAGAGAGCTTGCTGTTCTTTGGTTCCCAGCACCCACATGAGGATCACGACCGTCCTTAACTCCAGTCGCACAGGATCCAACACTCTCTGACCTCCAGTAGCACAAAGCACACATGTGGTGTGCATTTGTTATGTATATGAGGCAAAACACTCATAAACACAGGATAAAGTAAATCTAAAAATAAGAAAAAAATTAAATCCAAACCAGATTGCATCCTCCGGCTCAGGAGCACTTAATATCTTATCAGTGTGTTAAAGATGAAACTTAAGACAGGTGTGGTGGCTCATGCTTGCAACTCCACACCTAGGACATATGCATGAGGACTGTCATGGGTTTGAGACATGTGCAGCCTGGGCTCCACAGCGAGGTGCTACCATGCCTTCCCCTATGAATACTATTTCCTTCCTCTAGCTTCATCCTTCATAATCTGGACTCTGTCCTGGCCACAGTGGACATGCGCTCATCCTTACACACAGAGAACTTCCTCCAACCCCCAAGCCTCTGCACTAGATAGAGCACGCCCGTGTGAAAGACTCAACCTACGTCCACGATGGCTTTGTGACTTATGTCTAGATTTAAATGATTCATTTTCAGAGAAACTTTGCTTGTGTGTTTCATCTTAAATGAACGGAAGGTCGACTTAGAGGGCTGAGAGTCACCCAGTTCAATCACTTGGTGTCTCTGCACTTTCAAGTACGTTCCAGAGATGCACAGCACAGGACTCTTCCCCTTCTAGAAAGGACCTCAGCACCCACTGTCAAGTCCAGCATAGACCATATGTCCCATAAAAATTGATAGATAAAGAGTAAAAACACAACCACTCCGTGTAGCTAATAAAAGTGCCAAATAAGGATCAAAGGTACCTGGGAGGCTGAAAGGAGGACCACGCGCTCAAGTCCAGCCTAGACAACAAAGCAAGTCAATAAGTCTCTCTCTCCTTTCTCTCTCTCTCTCTCTCCCTCTCTCTCTACTCCCCCCCCCTCTCTCTCACACACACACACATCCATTTAGGAAAGAGACACTCCAGGAATAGACGGGAATTTTCCAGGCTGATAAACTGTCATCTACTAAACACACATAGCACACATCTTAGTTAATGGTGAAGATAGGCAGAAGGCACACAAGCTCACAACTTCTGTTGGACATTGTTCCACAGCTTCTAGCCTGGGCAAGAAGAACAAGAAAACTAGCTTTTGGGGGAGATGTAAAGACACAATACAGCTGCCTCCCAGGTTGCCTTTTAATGATGAGAGGGACAAGAACAAGTGTTGTTGGCCTGTGTTGGTGGCCCAAGCCTGCGATCACAAGGCAGAGACAGGAAGATCCAACAACCAAGGTTAGTTCAAAGCTAATCTGTACTAAATGAGACTTTGTCTGAAAAAAAAAAATGAAACAAAACAAAACAAGAAACCCAAGCCAAAACAACAAAACCCCCCAACAAACAAACAGGAATAAAGCATGGCACCCACTGGCAACAATGTGGATGAACCGAAATCTTCAGACAATGATTCCCTGGGCAGAGGGTGGCTTTGAAAACAGCTTGCAATTCTTTGAGAAGTTGAACATGGAAATATTGCTTGCCTCAAATTCCATGCCTGGAGTATATACTCCAGAGAAAAGAAAACATGGCCACACAGAAACTGAATGCTCATAGCAATGTTCTCCACAGTAGTCAAGAAGTAAGAACAACTCAAACGCTTATGAGCCAGTGAAGACACACAAACTGCAGTAAAACCACACAACGGAATGTTCAGCCCCAGAAGGCAGGAGACACATCTTGCCATGGCCCAGAGCCTGAGTGACATAGAGCGAAAGGGTTTGGAGGGCAACCTGCTAAGGAAACAAGCGGGTCAGACACTGCCAAATGCTGAGATCCCACTTACCGGAAGTGCCTAGGACGACCACACTTACACAGGCAGGACAGTCAGAGGTGCTGTGAGGGGGAGGTGGGGGCTTGATATGCAATGGTTACAGAGTTTCTGCGAGCAGAACAAAGGTCTGGACTGTACAACAAAGCCAATGTACTTCACTGAAATATAAACTTCCAAGTGGCCAAGGTGCCAGGCATGGTGGGGCACACCTTTATCCTCAGCAATCAGAAGGTAGAGGCAGGCAGGTCTTAGTGAGTTCCAGGCCACCCAAGGCTACACAGTGAGACTCATTCTCAAGGAATAAAAAATGAAATAATAAAGTAGGAAGTGGTTAAAGGACTTACAGATTTGAGTTTGAATAATGCCTATCTGTACCTGCACTTACACACATCATACAGTGGTACTATTTAAATGTTTAGAATATGCCAGTCTATACAGACAGACAGTAAGTTAGGGGTTGCTGAACACTGAGGTAACTTTGAAAAGTAGGAGTGATTGTTACTGGGTATGGGGTTTCTTTTGGGGATGGTGTAATGTTCTAAAACCGAGTGTAGTGCACACATTCAACAGATTGGGGGTTAGGGGCCAACTAGATGGCTCGGCAGGTAAGAGTGCTTCAGGTGAACTCATGACCTCTGCAGACCACCTGGTAGAAGAATAACTGAAATTGTCCTCTGGCCCCACAGGAGTGCCATAATACTGATGCCATGAGGGGTGGGGAGCTCTATTAGCACACACCTTTAATCCCAACACTCAGGAGACAGAGGTAGATTTGAGGCCAGCCTGGTCTACAGAGCTAGTTCCAGGACAGCCCTGGATACACAGAGAAACCCTCTCAAAAGAGAAAAAAAAATATAGCCCCATTGGATCATAAGCTGAAGTTAAGGTAGAAAGATCACGGAAGTACAAAGTCAGACTCCTTTAAATAATTGTTACTTTGATTCTGTTAGGCAAGCTTTTCTCTCTTAATGGAAGATGGAACTTGAGACTGTAGTTGTCCAGACAGGTAGGGAAGGAGTGCTCTCCATGAACAGGGATACAGCTACCTCAAGTGACTCAACTGTGCTCAAGAAAATGCAGCTGGGGTAAGGGGAGCTCTGGAAACAGTTGAATAGGCTACACACTGTGCAGAAAGCAACTAAAAAACGAGAGAGGCCCACAAAACACTTTTCAGGCCTGATAGCTGCTTTTGAGATGAGGAAGTTCTATGCTGGTTAGCTGCATTATAAATCTCTCTTGATTTCTAGGCATTTTAGACAACTGAATGTGCCTTTTGATTTGTTTTTCCATAATTTAATTACACACTGAGACACTACAGTAGATATGATCTTCAGAACATTTACTTTTGGAACACTAGGGCTTGGTTGTAAAAAAAAAAAGTTTATGGGTAGAAAAGACACAGAAAGGGCTGGTAGAAGGCCAGCATCCAGTCTCACTGACAGAGGAGGATGAACCTGGACGACACTGTGTGAGAGGGCAGCCGGTCAGGAAAAGACACACAATGCCATCTGCAAGATGCCCGTGGTCAACATCAGAAAGATGGAAACCAAGAGAGTAGGTGCTGGCATGGAGCGAAGGTACAAAATTTCAAGAATTTGTTCCTGCAAGATGGAAAGTTTGGAGGGTCGGCATGCAGCGACACACCTACAGTAAACACCCAGGAAGCAGACGTCGAGAGGCAGGGAGATGCTGAGCCCAGAGCTCAGCCTGCCATCTCAGCTCTTAAGAGGGGGAGGATGAGGCCATCCTGGGCTATTTTGTTTCTGCCACATTTTCAAAAGGATTTAAAGTGGAGCACAGAGCTAAAAGCCTGAGTAACGACTTGATTTCACTGTCATTGTGACTTCTGTGGAAAGAATTCTTACATGTGATGAACCTGCTCATGTGTTTGCTTTTTAAATAATTTTTTTAACTTGTGATGGAGTTATGGAAACGGGCCACTTGGTTTAATTTTGTGATTTGTTATTACTTCCCGATTATGCAATTCTGGGGGTTACAAATGGAAAAAAAGAAAAAAGTTCATGTGCCAATCTGTTATTTTCATGGTACTGCACTAAAGAGGAATGAGAAATGTTTCCACTTACATCAAGATTTAAAAACTATATTTGTGTGTGCCTGTGCCTTCCTGAGGTTTATGCACCGCATGTATGCAGGTGCTTCCGGAGGCCAAAGCCACTGGATGTCCTAGAACTGGAGTTACAGGCAGCAGTGAGCCACTGGATGTGGGTGCTGGACACTAGACTCAGAGCCTCTGCATGAGCCATGTCTCCAGTCCCCACATCAAGATTTTTGACGATGTTTTTCTATGTAGTCTGGCTGGCCTTCCAAGGCCCCTGGCAGGACTAGAAGCTGAGGCAAAACCTTCTGCCTCAGTGTCCCAGATTCTGGGGTTATAGATTTAAGTAAGTTTGGATCTGGGGTGTTCACTACTAGGTAAGATATCTTCTTTCAGCTCTGAGAGTGGATACCTTCTCATACTTGAGATATATTATTTGAACTGTTCTTATACTTTCCTTTTTCAACAAACCTAAAAGGTCACAGAACCCATCTTGAGTAAAATGCAAAATCTTGCCAAGATTAAAAAAAGGTGTCACATTGACTCCAAAATGTAACCATTTCTCTCAAAATACTTGATTCAAGATACATGTTAAAGGACATATGTTCATATAACTCCAGGACGGAAGGTGAACTCAGCCACTTACCATCTTGTGTACATACCATTTGAATACTGACTTATCAGTTCTGCATTTGAACAATAACCATCTACATAATGTCTTAAAAACATGGTAATATCCATTTTCCATAGACTTTCTCCTAAGCCTAGGTGGGTCTCCCAGTATTAGATTTGTACCTATTTTTAAAAAATATTTTATTTTTAGTTATGTGTATGTTCATATGTCTGTATGTACTCATATATGTACACATACACGTGTACATACAGGTACCTGCAGAGGCCACGAGAGCACAGAGCTGGAGTTACAGGTTGTGGACCATTTGATGTAAGTGCTGGGAACCAAATTTGGGTTCCTCTAAAGAGCACTAGGGGCTCTTAGTCACTGAGCCATCTCTTTAGCCCCAAATTTATATATCAAAGTTGGATATGTCAAAGTTCACAGGACACACCATCACCGCAGTCCTCAACCTGTAGCTTGTGACTCCTAGTGGGGTTGAACTCCCTTTCACAGGGGTTGCCTAAGACCATCAGAAAACATAGATCTTTACACTGCAATGGATACGAGTAGCAAATTACTAAAGTAATTAGTAATGAAGTAGCAATGAGGGTAGGGGAGAATGGAGAGATAGCTCAGTGGTTAAGAGCACTGACTGTTCTTCCAGAGGTCCTGAGTTCAATTCCCAGCACGTACATGGTGATTCACAACCATCTGTAATGGGATCCAATGCCCTCTTCTGGTGTGTCTTAAGAAAGTTACAGTAGGGCTGGTGAGATGGCTCAGTGGTTAAGAGCACTGACTGCTCTTCTGAAGGTCCTGAGTTCAAATCCCAGCAACCACATGGTGGCTGACAACCATCCATAATGAGATCTGACGCCCTCTTCTGGTGTGTCTGAAGACAGCTACTAACACATACTTAAATATATAATAATAAATAAATCTTTAAGAAAGTTACAGTATACTCATATACATAAAATAAATAAAATTTTTAAAAAAGAAAAAATGAAAAAGGTTTTTCTGGTTACCCCACTCTGAGGATCTGGATTAAGCAGCTGCAGTGTTAGAAAGGGTTGAGAGCCCCTGCTCTGTTTGTTTAATTGTTTTCTGGTAAATTTTGTGGCAAGAGCTCTGGCGGCCTCTCTCTCTGGAAGAGAATGAATCTGTGTTTCCCTGTAGGGTGTAAACTCCCTATAAAGACTAGGGGTTGTCTGAGATGGGGGTGAAGCTCATTGACAGAGTTCCTTACCCAGCATGCACGAAGCCCCGGTTGTATGCCCAGCACAACATAAACCAGGTGTGGTGGTGCATGCCTGCAATCTATGCACTTGTGAGGAAGAGGCAGGAAGAAAAGCCCAAGGTCATAGTGAGTTCAAGGCTACATGAGACTACCCCACCTACCTGAAAAGAAAAGACTGGGGATGGTTCTTCTTAATTATAAAGCTACCTAACATTTTTTTCCATTAGGTTAGCCAAGAAACTGCTTGTTAGGGAGTGTTACACAGTAAGATCTCCCTGGCCAGGGGCCGGAGTAAAACTGCATTTAGGTATGCAAGAATAATGATACTGTTTGCCTGCACAGGGCACACAGTCTCATCTACCAGCATCATACATTACATGATTTAATCTTTTCAGTGACTTTTTGGTCATAGAAAGACACAATGAAGTGATTTGCTGGAGAAGGCCATGTACTTCCATTTTACCAATATTTCTTGACTGAGCGGTCGGTCCATCTGCCTGTGCAGACCCAGGAACTCAATTCTGCTTTTTTTTTTTTTTATGTGCTTATAATTCAAGAGGAGGGTCAGATAAGGAAACACTCAGGCACCAAACAGGACAGGACTTGGAATGGCTGACCTTGAGTTGATCTGTTCACTGTTCCCTAGGTTACACCAAAACTGTATGATGACCCATTCCCAGCTTTCTCATCTACTGTTGTATATGTTTGTGTGTGTACCATGACTGCATATGATGATCACATAAAGACACACTTAACAGGATGTACTGGCTCCTAGGAGATCCCTCTAGTTTGAGAACTGGAAGGGAAGGGACAGTCAGTGTCAGGCAAGAATGTTAATTCTACTTTTCCAGTAGCTAATCTCAAAAGCTTGGCAGAGGAACCTTTCCATGGCATCTCAATTGAGAAAGCTCACCAAGTAGCTCAGTTATCATCTTTTCTCTCCCGTGGGTGCTTGGTCAGGTTCAGAGCCCCACTCACGCTAAGGTGCTAACCACTGACAGCTGCAGCCCCAGACTTTCAGTTTTATCATAAAAAATACATTATTTGGAAATACAATACCACGAGCTACTGTCATTATTTATTAAAAATAAATTTCATAGAAAGAACACTGGGAGCAAAGCTGCAGACTATGTTGACCTCTGAGCAAGATTACAGGTGACTGGCTTGTCTTGTTGGTTTTTTGAGACAGGGTCTCACTGTGTAGCCCTGGCTGGCCTGGAACTACATAGATGAGGCTGGCTTCTAACTCTTAGAAAGAGCTGCAATTAAAGACACGAACCACCACACTTGGCTAATTACAAATTCTGTAACCCTATGATCCTAACAGAGATACCGTAGCATTAGCACACCTTGCCTAGGCAAGCTGACAGCCAATGAGGCACTGTAGTACTCAGCTGGGGGAAATGCAGACTGGCATCCACTTTCTGAGTGGCAATTTGGCCCTATCTATCTATCTATCTATCTATCTATCTATCTATCTATCTATTATTTTTATCTTGAGACAGGATGCTCCTTTTAAATTATTTTTAAGGTGTTTTGTTTTGTTTTAAAGATGTGGTTTCTCTGTGTAGCCCTGGCACCCTGGCTGTCCTGGAACTCACTCTGTAGACCAGGCTGGCCTCAAACTCAGAAATCCACCTGCCTCTGCTTCCCAAGTGCTGGGATGAAAGGCGTGCGCCACCACCACCTGGTCTTAAAATATTTTTTATCAGTTCTTTAAGAATTATATACCTGTTTTGATCATATTACATCTCCCCCAACCCTATCCAGATCCACCTCCCCTTCTCTACCCAAACAGGGTGCTCTTAAACCTAGGGTCCACCACCTCACCTCTCCATTCCAGGCCTGTGCCACCATGCTCAAGTTCTGGTAGAACTTTATTAATTTTAAATGTTAATTGATCACTGTGTGTACATGGATGTAGTGCTGAGCCACGGGTACATGATTAGAGGGTAACTCTTAGAGGTAATTATTCTTTCTTACCTTGTTCTTGGTCCCAGTGATCCAACTCAGGTTGCCAGATTTGCATGGCAAATACTTCTTACACACGTGGCCATGTTGCTGGGCCCAGGTTGTTTTGTTTTGTTTTGTTTTTTTCTGAGCCACAGTCTATGTAGTCCTGGCTGTCCTGGAACTTGCTATGTAGACCAGGCTGGCCTGGAACTCATGGAGATCCACTTGCCTTTGCCTTCTGAGTGCTGGGACTAAAGGTGTGTACCATCACACCTTGGTCTATGGCCCAATTTTTTAAAATCACATATTCTTTGCTATCTGAACTTTGTTATACAGAGTTTTATTCACCTCACAGAACTGACTCACCCTTAAAAGTGGTTGTTAATGCGCACATGTGCTGTGCTCTTCAGACTGTCAGAGCCGCACAAGCCTCCTCAGGGATCTCATTCCTTTTGGGGGTTGGTTTATTGTTTTTGAGACATGGTCTTGCCACATAGCCCAATGCTGGTCTCAAACTGCTAATCCTTCTGTCTCGGTCTCCCCCGTGCCGGGCTTACAGGTGTACGCCACCATACATGGCTTCTATGTCCTTAAAAATAGAAAACATTTCTGAGAGAAGTTCCAGAGTCACTTAGCTGTAAGAAGCTGTATACAGGGAGAAGATTTAAAAAGTTTGAATTACAAGAATCATCTGATAACACATGAACAGGGAGTAAAAGAACAGCAGCAAAGACATCAAACAAAAGCAACTATCACTAAAGGGCGTCCCATCTGGGGGGTCAACCGTCAGTACAGGGCTTGCCCCACAAGTGTATGAGGACACGAGTCTGGCCTGCTGCGGTCACATGACCTCCGGCCTCAACTTGCAAGCGTGTGCACTCTACACACATATGCAGCCCTCCCCCGACATGACCCTACCTGTATCCACCCATAATTGTATGCCATGTAAAAGAAAAAAGACAGAAAGGGTCAGAAAAAAAAAATGAAGATTTTTAAAATGAACACACACTAGGTCTGCCTCCTTAAATAAACAAATATGGACTCTTGTATCAAAAGATTGAGATAAGATGTACAGGCAGGATAAGAAAAAGAAAAAGAAGCCTTTGGGGCTGTGGAGAATAGCTCAGTGGTTACACGCATGTGCTGCTCTTCCAGAGGACCAGGATCTGGTTCCCAGGACCCAGCGTGGCTCATAACCATCCAACACCCTCTTCTGACCTCTGAAGGCACCGGATGCACATGCAAGCAAAAACACTCATACACATAAAATAAGTAAATCTAAAAACGTTTTAGAAACCACTGATTAGGCAGGGTTAGGGTAAACCAGACTCTATATCAATCTTAGGACTGCACAGGTTCCAGCTCTGGAAGACGCACATTAAACAAGCTTAGAGATACATGCTAATCCCTGGGTTCTGGAACTCCCTCATCACAAGACAACGGGAGGTGACAGAGAGGTGCTTTTCTCAAGTAGCAAGTTCCCGTTGAATACTGATGATACCTATTTGGCCAAGAGAATCTGAAAACAAGGAGAGCTGGAGAATGGGACCCTTAAAACAGACAAACCTCTTAAACCACAGTGATGCTCCAAGTCTCAGGCTTAAAGGTGTGCCTTTTTTATTATTATTATTTGTTTATTCCATTCCTGGAGATCGAGTGCAGGACTTTGGGCACAAAGACTGTACACTTCACCTGTGACCCACATCCTCAGCCCTGTGCATGTTTTTGGAGAGGGGATGAGAAGGACTGAGGATGTGACTCAGACTATAGGGCACCTGCCTAGCAGGTGTGAAGCCCTGGGTTTGGTGAGAAAACCCGTATTTTTGAAAAACAACGTTTTCTGAAAACATTTGGCAAATTCACATTTTTCTGACTTCATATAAAATCCTACCCTTCCTCTGGGGCATGAAAATTTTCCTTTAAGCACTCCAGATCTTGGGAACATTTTGTAGAACATCTTTATTTTTCTTTTCCGTATCGCTCAAATCACAGTTCAAAAGTTATGCAATAGGAGGAGTCTCTCGAACCAGGAAAAGGAAACTTTACTGCTTCTCCTGTACAAGTCAATCAGCCTGGGCAACCGCAAGCTCTTGTTTGCTTAAGTGGGTCAGTGGAGTGACTTTAGCCACTGCCCTGGTTCAACATCAATACAATAATGGAAATGTACACAGGGCAGCCGCCATGCAAAGCTTGTTTTCGTAAAGGAGGGAAGGATTAAACGAGAAACATTTTCAGCTTTCAAGTTAGGAAATTACAAAGTAAGGCTGATGTAGCCATCTGTAATAACTAAACACTGCAGATGAACCCATCATCAGATGGGAAGGGTCATCTTAAAAAGTATCATAGGTATGAATTTTGTGTTGACTTTCTATCCAGTCAAGATCATTTACCTTGTGGCTAACAACTGACGTAAAGCTTGATTCCAAAGCAAACAACAGGGAATTTCTGAGAATAAGCTATCCTTAAAATATTATAATATGGCGTCTTTATTTCCACACGCGGTGTGGGTGTGCACAGCATCTTAGTGGAAATTAATGGACTGTGTGTGCTGGAGACTGTTCTCACAACATAACCACCTCTGTAAACACTCTGGTTGCTTGTCACACACGAGGAAACCATACAAAAATAGATGGTGCTATCCCTGATGATATGCTACGTAAAATAAAACAATAACCAGACTGTAATTCTTATTTGCTTCAAAGTAAATATGCATTATCAAGGCGGCTATCTATATCACGAACTAGAACCATGACCAGGGGCAGGAGAGATGGCCCAGTGGTTAAGAGCACTGACTGCTCTTGCAGAGGACCTGGGTTCAGTTCCCAGCACTCACATGGGGGCTTATAATTCCCAGTACTAGGAACTCCAAAAATCTCATCTGACCACTGTGAGCACCAAACACACATGTGGTACACAGACATACATGCAGGTAAAACACTGAAACATGTAAAATAAAATATGCAAATCTAAACAAAACTTTTAAAGATCATGACAATTCAAGATGGAATTGCCTTCAAAATACGCAAAATAGCATCTGAGAGGCTGCCACTGTCAAGAGAGGATCAGCTATCCACCTCCACACACTAACTGCAGATACAGCTGGGAGCTAACTTTGGCACTGGGGTGGAAGTTGGACCAGGACTTCTACCGCCATCTTGGACCGGTGGCCATAACCTTAGAAGGGGCCATCAACGCCTCCAAAATTGTCTTTTAGACCTTACGTCAAGCTGCAGTGAACTCTGGCTTCAAACTAGATTTCGAATGCCAGAAAGTAAATGCAAAGGGTTAAGGTTGGCTGTTTTTTATTTCTCAAAAGCTAAAATATTTTAAAAACCAAGTTCAGCTCAATTTAGACTACAAAAAGGTATTCGGATGAAGAACAAATGTGCTCCCTGACTGTATTTTGAAGTAGATGGTTAGAAAGCTAATATAGACTTGTGGATAAATATAGCCCGTCTTTAAAGGCAGAACATATTGTTGGGGGAAATGTCCTCCATCCCAGGACTTACGTACAGCACAGAGGAGCAAGAATGTTTTCCCATTCGGTGAATTTGCAGAGTTGGGGAGTGTCGTTCAGTAGACCCAGGGAGAAGTCCTAAATTGGAAAAGCAGCTGAGCCCAAGGTCATCTCTCTTGTTTCCAAATATATCTTGAAACAAATGTAAGAAGGCCACTTTGCTGAGTGTTATCTGGACATATATAGTTTCAATCAAATTCTTCGAGAAGTGTCAGAATAGAAGCTGAACATTTGTTTGACACAGCCAAGTCCCTGGCAAGTGGTCATCTTGATGGCTAAGGCTCTCCCGGGCAGTACTGTGATTCTTCTGATGAAAACTCTCCTCTCAGGGGAAAGAAATCAAGCACTGTGAGACACCGGCTCCGATTTCTTTTTTAAACACAGGAAATCATATAAACTTATAAAAATCTTTCCCAACAAAAATATCCCTTTGAGATATCCTGCTCCTCAACTAAACTCTTTAGAATGATCAAATCCTTTTCCGCATACACACACACAAAACCCCAACTGTAATATATAATTTGTTTTAAAAAAAAAAAAAAGATAGGACGATACCTCCTTAAAGGCTGGGTCTTCATATTGGTGTGAAAATACCCTCCTCCCCTTAATATAATAAACAGATTAACTGTCTGTCTGTCTTTATTGCTCCTTCCCAACTCTGTGGTTAAGCCCTAGATGATCATGTGTTCCTCTCCACATAGAGAGCCTCCATTTCATCAACCATTTCATCAACAGTCCATAAGGAAGCTGGGACAGCTGGAGAACCAAGACCACAGGAGGCTCGGAGCTGCCTATCCCAGGGGCTGCCCATCCATCCCAGGAGCAGCAGCAGCGCAGAGCTTTGGCCATCAGGTCTCCAGCAGCCCCTCCCTCATCCCCGGTAGACTCCTGCCTGTACCACTGGGTAATTCTCTTCTGGAGGTTTCATACACCCATGGAGTCCCTGCCCCTCTCCAAGTCAGACTCTACTGGTGCTTCCAGAAGAGGTGGAATCATGAGTGTCGCTCTTCATTGGGCGGGCCTAAGATTGCTCAGTCAGAAGGGCTTTTCATCCTTTTGATTTCTGCATTGGTCCCTTAGAGCTCTTGAACCCCAAAAGGATTGCAGCGCCCTCCACACGACATAAGTCACAAAAAATTAAGTCACAAAATGAGTGTCTGGAAGTCCAAGTGAAGTTCTGCTCTTTGTAATATATGTTGATATCTTGAAATATTATAGTTTTCAGGAATTCTGGGGTAGTTCTGCTTATTAGCTAAAAAAATCACTATAAACCACTTCTATTGTGGGTCCCATTGCTCATATTGATCCCTAGACTTCAGGCTTTTCTCCCACAGCATGTCACCTCCAGCTGTCCCCACGGTCATTATTGATCATCTTCTAGTCCCAGTCAGTTCCCACCTCTTTGAGGAAGCCTCCTTGACTTTTTTCGTCTTCTGGTCTTCCTTAGATCCCTGGTTTCTGATTTTTCTTTTCACTTCCTCACTTTGCCACATTTCCACCCACTTTCATCTCATTATTGCCCAGCGTGGTATTGAACTCCTGAGCAGGACAGTAGGCACGAACCACTGTGCTGGATCCAGATGCTTGGATTTGTTTGTTTTAAGCAGAATGAGCATAGATTTATTTAGGAAAACTGAGAAAGAGCTCCCCAGACTGGGAGGGCTAGGGAGGAATATTCTAGATGCCTGCTTTGGCTGACCTTCCTAAGCACCAGCATATTTAACACCTGGTTATTAGGTCTGGATGTTTACTGATGCCCAATGTATTTTAGGTCTGTTTAATCCTGCAGACACACCTTTTAGTTTCCTGTGCCTTTTCGTTTAGTCTAGCTCAGGAGCCCCCTGGTGGGTTCTGGAGGCCAAAGGTAGTGTGCCAAATCATCCTTCTTAGTGTATACTGTTTTCTCTACACATTCATACATATGATAAATCTTAACTTAATGGTAGTAAGAATAAAATATGATTTAAAATCAGATACTATGATAAAAGCTATTTAAAGTTTATGAATTATTATGGCATTTTCCATATATCAGTTTTGGAGTTCAGCTGACCACATGCAATTGAAGCATCAAAAAGCAAATCTCTGGTGAGGAGGGACAGGTGAGGAGGAACTGGTGAAGAGGTACTGGTGAGGAGAGACAGACAGGTGAGGAGGGACAGGTGAGGAGGAACAGGTGAGGAGGGACAGGTGAGGAGGGACAGACAGGTCAGGAGGGACAGGTGAGGAAGGACTGGTGAGGAGGAACAGGTGAGGAGGGACAGACAGGTGAGGAGGAACAGGTGAGGAAGGACTGGTGAGGAGGAACAGGTGAGGAGGGACAGGTGAGGAGGGACAGACAGGTGAGGAGAGACAGACAGGTGAGGAGGGACAGGTGAGGAAGGACAGGTGAGGAGGGACAGGTGAGGAGGGACAGACAGGTGAGGAGGGACAGGTGAGGAGGGACAGGTGAGCCGGACAGGTGAGGAGGGACAGGTGAGGAGGGACAGGTGAGGAGGGACAGGTGAGGAGGACAGGTGAGGAGGGACAGGTGAGGAGGACAGGTGAGGAGGACAGGTGAGGAGGGACTGGTATACAGGACACAGGAGCTTAGCACATACTGGTGCTCCTTCCTCTCCCCAGGCCACCCGGACACACACTGAGATTTCTCATCATTTCCTGAACTTGGAATACATATCCTTAAGTGACTTTTAAACTTATTTATCATGAGTGTGCTTTTGTGTTTGTATGTGTGTATGTGTTCTTGTATGCTTATATGTGGACTGTGTGTGTAGTGCTCCAGGAGAACAGAAAAAGGAAGCCAGTTCCTATGGTGCCGGAGGCAGTTGAAAGCTTCCATGTGGGTGCTGGGAACCCAAGCCAGGTCCTCTGTCAGAACAGCCAGTGCTCTTAACTGCTGAGCATCTCTCCAGGCCCTTAAATGTTTTTATATCTTCCATTTTTTTCCATAAAATTTTCATCAGATTTCCATAAGATCTTAACACAATCCTTGCAAATCTAGACATGTCTCACCTCTTTTTAAATCATTCTTCAAACCATTCAAAATATATAACATTACTTTCCTATGTAGTAATCGAGTCTGTGCATTTGCAAAATTCCATTTATTGTGTATACATCTTTCATTTCCATAAGGGTTCAAAGGGCCAACTCAGATCACCTGGCTTAGTGGCAATCATCCTCACCTGCTCAACGACCTTGCATGTTGTGTCGGCTAGGAGCAAAATGGTCTTTTTTTTTTTTTTTTTTGGTTTTTCGAGACAGGGTTTCTCTGTATAGCCCTGGCTGTCCTGGAACTCACTCTGTACACCAGGCTGGCCTCGAACTCAGAAATCCGCCTGCCTCTGCCTCCCAAGTGCTGGGACTAAAGGCCTGTGCCACCATGCCCGGCTCCCAAATCCATTCTTTAAAAAGGTACTCTAAGTTTATAAATGTTACTAAACAGAATTGAATGCACAAAACAGTTCAGAAACAGATGTCAACTTGTTTACAAATAAGTACTGTTTACAACGGACTCCACACCAAGGCAGCAATTAGGAGCCTAAGGTCTGGATGCAGGCTCTGCCACAGTCATTCCCTGGGTCACAGTGTGCCTGCCATCTAACTGTCCTGCCTGACCCTGAGAATCACCTTGCTTCCCCACAGAAGCTTCTGGGGAGAGCCTGGCACATGCCCGGCTCTCAGCAACAGTTCAAACCCTTTCTTCTTTATCGTGACTGCAGAGCTTCCGGAGACAGTATCTGTTAGTTTGTTGCTTTTTTAGTTAATGTTTTAGCTAAGTCCTTCCTGTGATACCGCAGCCCCTGTGCCTGAGCCTCCATAAGGAGGCGCTGCAATGAGCTCTTCTTCATAGCGGGAAGGCAACCTGCACCAAGGGCAGCAGCAGACCAGCTTTGCGTTGGCTGGCAGGGCTCCCTCAGAGGTCCCTCCAACAAAGGAAGATGCGGATGAGTCATTCAAGCACCAGAGCCTGCAGCTCTCTGCTGATTTCTAGGCTATCCACCCAGTGCTACACTAATCAGCTTCTCACAGGGACCCACTGTCACATCCCAAATTCAAGTGGAAACTTAAGACCTCCCTGGGAAACAAGAATCTTTCATTCCTCCCCATATTCTGAATCGTGAATTTCCATAACAGTGAACCAGCTTAGTGACGCAAGGCTCTCTGGTTCTGGAAAGGAAATTGTGAAATTACCAGTGACCAAGAAAGTACCTCCAGTTTGCCAAAAGAGGGAGCTTGGGAGCAGAAAGCACGGGTTTGTCCAGGCCTCTCAAAAAACTACTTATTTGGACTCTGTGCTTTATTTTTTTATTTCTTTTTGCAAGGAGGGTAAGACTAAACCATATTCTTGCCCAGTGAACCTGCTTTGTTTTTTAAAAAGATTGTCTTAAGACAGAAGAGTCAAACACCAAAACACATAGATCATCTTTAAGGATCCTTCTCTACCCTCCCCAGACAAAACAGTCACCACATGCCTAGCTGCCACCACAAATGGTTCTAATTAGATTGCCCTCATTTAGGGGAGGGGGGAAGGACTCGGCCAGCATGAGGACAGAGGTAATTACACGGGTGACAAAGGTGCAGATCTGTCTTTTCTGGCTGCCGTAGACGGTCTGAAGACAGTGCGGCACACATGCTCCTGACCTACCGCACCACAACACGGCCCAACTGTGGGCAAGCAAGTTATGGGGAAGGCGAATCATCAGCGTGGGCACCCATTACCTGCTCCCAGAGGCAAACTCCTTCCTGCCAAGCAAGAGGCATGACGTAAGCACCCAGAACTCTTTGTGGAAACAAACCTGTTATTCACCTTCGTTGGGCACCAGCGTTGGGTGAGGACCTGAGTGAGGTGAGGTTTCTCTGAGAAACACAGTTATTTTTTTTAATATAGACTTTGCCTTTGTGAAGACAGCTCTGTCTGTGTTACTCATGATGCATTTTTTTTCCAAATTCAAATCCAAAGAATCTTGCCAATTTACACATTTTTAGTTTGAGTGCATATATAGCCTCTTATTTTACTCAAATTATTTTAAAAATGCTTGGTATCATCTTAGCATTACAAACTTAAGAAATACACTTGGAAAGTGCATAGATCTTAAAATTTACCAAAAAAAAAAAAAAAATGTATAAATGCCATGCATGCTAAGAATTCCGCAGAATGACAAACATCAAATAAAAGCAAATGTGACTCAATGGCTTGTTTTAGAATTGCTGCCTGCTGAATTAAAGCAAGGCAGCAGCCAGCAGCAGCCTAAAGGGAAAGCTAGCCGGCTCCCAGGCTCTGGGCCCCTTTCCCTTCACTCTCTAGTGTTCTGAGCTCTTCTAGCCTGCTCCCCAGCTCTGGAAAATGTGACCTTGAATTCAGCTGATTGTAACAGGAAGTACATCCGACTTGTAGATTCTTCTTAAAGGGCATATTCGCAGGATTATTTCCTGAACCAGTAGTGAGGGAGAGGGTATTGTCACTGACAGCCAAAGTCCTCACAACAGCTGACAGCACCAGCCCCAGCCCAGAGAAGGAAAGCTGACTGCAGAGGCAGATTCACAGGCGACATTTTTCTCCTTTATTTGGACCATCATGTGAAAGACACAATTATTTTCTAAAATGATTAAGTGCACTCATCAATTAGCCAGTTAGCATATTAACCTTGAAGGAAAATAATGGAGCAAGCTCTTCTTTACTAAGTCCAAGCTGTCAAAAACTGTCGGGCTAGTGAAAGCTTCTTAATGCTCCAATCAAGTCACTGGCCAGGGGAGGGAAGTCTGCGAGAAACCCATTAAGCCGAGTTACTAAGTGTCCAATGTTACGTAAAAGCTATAAATAACTTGTTCTTTTAGAGGTTTTTCCAATTCGCTTTTCCTGAAGTGATAACGATGTTCTGCCTCAATTAATAAAGCAATTTTGGAGCTGCCTTCCTGTGTAATCCACATACTTGCTCTATGAAGAGTAAAGATGGGGTGTAATATTCAATCGGAACCTGGAGTGGGCCTGGGGCTGCCTTTCACAACTCCAGAACTTAAGAGGAGAATGACTGGGGTGTGGGGCTAAAAAACAGATTAGCCTCTAGGTATAATGGCCTTGTGAGATTTCCCCTGGGGAGTAAAGTGCTGTTTCGGAAAAGCCATCTATCTAGTCCTTTAAGCATTTGTTAAAGAATTCACATTCTGGTTAATGGAGCATTATACACTACTAAAGCCACACCAAGCCTACAGCTGATCTGACAAGGAGCATACTCTACCTTGGTGTCCAAAAATGATTACTGAATTAAGAAGGATTTCTTTCTAGACACACAGCCTTTCTTCCTTTAGCTTCTGATCTATCAAAGGGAAGAAGGACAATGCTGGGAGCTGACCCTTGCCCAGATAAGAGGGCAAATAAACTTCGGACCAGACTCAGCCACAGACACTGGAATGCTCATCTCCTCCTTCCTCCCCTCTCCTCTCTTTTCTTTGTATGTGCGCCTCTGTGTGTGAGTGTGTGTTTGTATGTGTGCGTGTACACAGATATGTGGAAAGCAGAAGTGGACACTGAGATTCTGATTACTAATAAAGAAGCTTTCAAACAAATATTAAGATTAGATTAAACTTGGGACAAAGAGATCTATGTCTGTTTATTTTTTCACAACATAAATTTTCATTACGCTTTTTTTTTTAAAGGGTAGTTAAAAAGAACTAGCCTACAAAGGACATACTAACAATTTAAAACCTGGGTTTTCAACTCTAAAGACAATTTGGAAACACATATTGAAGCAAAAATGAAGTAAAAGAGAACATACAAGTTTAATATCTTTCTTTAATGAATACCAAAGAAATCTTTAAGTATGTAGTCCACATGAAGCGGAGGCCAGGAGCACATTAGATTCTTAATTTAGGAATCCTGCATTAGCCTTCCAGTCTATGTTGCATCTGTATTTTATGACAATTTTTATATTTATAATAACAGTCCTCAGGACAATGCAAGCATTGTATTATGAAGTCCACACTTGGTCAAAATGAGTGAGAATCCTGAGATGAGACATGGATGTTATAAAATACTTAAAAAAAATTCTGACACAACTATGCTACTTAAGATCAACAGCCATGACAGGTTGCAGGCTTTATTTGCTTTGCAGTCATATGAACAACACAAATGCTTTTCACAACATTAACTGGTTTGTATTTTATAGAAGAGAAAGAAACTGAAGTGAAACTGTAGCGACTGCTGACTTCAGACAAACGCTTCTTCAAACAAGAGATCCTAGTTCCTAAAAGAGTCCTCTAAGTCCGAAGCAGACTGAGAGGAGCATTATCCCATCAGTTCCTACAGCTTGAAAGCTACGTGGTTCTTAATGGACACATGCTTACATTACAGAGAGCAAGCTTAGCCCTTTCCCATAAAACTCAGGAGACAGCACTCGACGGCTAAGCTAAACAAACAACGAAAGCCTCTTCTGCAGTTAAAAAGCCCTTTAAACCCTGATCTGCCTTCACTTCATTTCCAAGACAACTTTAGAAAGGACAGCTAGTCTGAAAGCAAAGGATGAATAAGTCACTTCCGAGAAGGAAGCACATTACGCAGATGCGACTTAAGCCCAGCAGACACAGGGCTCAGAGAACCAGCCGGTCCTCTCCGCCCTCCTGAATTACCTGGCCGATGGAGGCTGGGCACTGCTGCTTTAGAAAGCACTGTTTTTTGCATTCCATCAGTTGTTCAAGATCACGCCACATCTTTGCTTGCTTCATGTTTGGACCATGACTTTCTCGTACAGCTTTTTGTTTTTCCCGGAGTTTCTATTATTAAACAAAACAAAACAAAACACCAAGAATAATAAATTATTGGTTAAAGAGATTTACTTCTGTCATCATGTTGCAGAGGAGTATGGTATGTTTTATACATTTCATGAGTGTTAATAAAGCAAATATGCTCTCTTCTAAAACACTTACACTAAGAATATTTAAAAAGTTAACTAAATTTAAGGTATATGTAGAATAACCTGATGTGGAGAGATGGCTCAGAGGCTAGAAACACTTGCTGTTCTTGCAGAGTTGGTTCCCAGCAACCACATGGTGGCTCACAAACATTTGTAACTCCAGTCCAGGGGCTCTGATGCACACATCTCGTACACTGGCATAAATTTAGGCCACCATCTATTCACATAAGACAAACATACTGCTTCTCAGCCTTTTGGCTAAGATCAAGTTTAAGAATCAAACAAAAAAGTCATGAGAAAAATGGGAAGGAAAGGAAAAGGGAGAAGAAGGAAAAGAAAGGAAGAGGAAGGAAGAGGAAGGCAGGGGACGGAAAGGAGGGGAGAGGAGGGGGAAAGTGGGGAGGGGAGGGGAAGAAAATGGAAAGGGAAGGGAAGAGAAAGGGAGGGGAGGGGAGAGAAAACTCACAGGAAGCACAGAAGCAGATTGGTCTGACAGCAAGGGACCCAGACCAAGTCTAAGGGTGAGAGCCGGCCACTAGCTCTAAGCAGGTATTTAGGTTCCTGGATCTTAACTGCCAACTGTAGCTAATAATCAGGAACACTAAAAGTATGCACTTTATACATTTTTTTTCCTTATTGTGAAAACAGAGTTGGAAATAGTTGATAAGCTAAATAGTGTGTATACTATCATTAAATATATCTTGTACCCTGAAATCATGTATATTCTATGTAAGTTCAAATTATCAAACCACATGCATATCTTCAGAGAAATCAATGATTTTTTTAAAAGGTGTTTACTATTTAATAGGTTAAAATTTTTATGAGAAATGTTTTTAAAAATAAGACTTATTGCTAGCCTGAATACAGAGCAAGTGCCAGGAAAGCCAGGGATATACAGAGAAACTCTGTCTCCAAAAACAGAAAGAAAAGGAAAGAATCACTTATTTTTACTTTGTAAATATGGGTGTTTTGCCTGTAGGTATGTCTGTGCACTGCATATATGTCTGGTCCCCATGGAGGTCAGATGGGTGTCAGATCACCCGTCTAGAGTTACAGACAGATGTGGGCACCTGTGGGTGCTGGGAACTGTATCTGGATCCTCTTAACCACTGAGCCATCTCTCCAGCCCCCAGAATTATTTTTGTTACTGTTTAGATGAGATGATTCCACCTGCTAAAACTCATTTACTTATTGACTATAATTATATAGAGAAGTGAAAAATGCTTTCAATGAATTGCAAAATTATATTTTGGTTCTGTAAACGAAGGAAAGCTGACAGAAAAGAGGAGTCAGAACAAAGAAACAGCAAGAAAGAAGGGCAGGGTGGCAGTGTATACACACACACACACACACACACACACACACACACACACAAGGAACCACTATGACAGAAATGCCAACAGATACGGTATGAGAAAATCTCCAGGAGGGAGAGAGACAAGCAGGCACACAGCAGCTGCCACATGAGACACACTCATCTTTCCTCTTTTAGGACACGGCTCATCTACTGATCTTCAGGACAAATCAGAGTACTGGTGGCTGATGCTTGCCCAAATAAGAGAAAGAACCAGGATGAAGGGGAGATTTAAACCACTGATTAAATACTGCCCACCCCAGTTATGGGTACTGAAAGCAAATAGAACAGGAAGCAGTGAGAGAACACGCAGGGGAATTCTCAGAAATAATGGTAATGTAACCAACCATTTAAAAAAAGGTTTTAAGAAAGCACAGGCTTAGTCTATGTAAGTTTATGTTGTGAGAAATATATCTCACCACAAACATATTTGTGTTCACAAATCAAAAGTATTTGAAAAGACCACTAAAGTACACTAAGAATTTTAAGAGTTCTGAACATGACTTTTTCAGATATGGTAAATCTAAACTATAATTTTTCTTGTATTACTGAAGTAATTTCTCTCCCCAAAATGCTAACAATCTATAGGAATTTCTTAAAGACCCAACTGGAGGTGGAGGAGATGGCTCAGTGGGTTGGCAAGTGTGCTTGTTGCTCAAGCCTAGGGACCTTAGCTGGGATCTCTAATATCTACATTTGTAACCTCAGTACGGGGAGGAGGACCCCAGGCTTGGGAAGGGGAAGCTGGGAGCTCACAGGTCAGTGTGAGCTTCTCCCAAGGGACCAGGTAGAGAGCAATGGCAGAGGACACTCAGGGCCCAAACCTCTCCGCATGCCAGCCAGCACACACTTGGAAATGCTAGCTTACTCAGGGCTGCTTTGGAAATCACTCTAGAAGTGAGAGGAGGAAGAAGTGTCCAAATTCTGTTATGGGTTAATCACTGACTCATTCTGCTTAAAAATACTTTATATCTGATTACTCCTACAGCTTTCCCCAAGATCTTGCTTAAGAAAAACATTACACTGGAAGGAGTGAGAATTTCTTCTTGGTGCTCTATGTAGATGGAAACCAGCCTTTTGCAGGCTCTTTCAACATGTGCACTGTCACTGAGCCTCACCCAGTCCAACAAACAGCTATCATTGGATTAAGAAATTAAGCCTGTAAAGATATTTAAGGTTTTTGTAAGTGTTTTTATACACATCAACATCCATCCAGATATTTTTCTTGTTTTTTTTTTTTTTTTTTTTTTTTTTTTTGGTTTTTCTTGAGACAGGGTTTCTCTGTGTAGCCCTGGCTGCCCTGGAACTCACTCTGTAAACCAGGCTAACCTTGAACTCAGAAATCTGCCTGCCTCTGCCTCCCAAGTGCTGGGATTAAAGGCGTGTGCCACCACCGCCCGGCCAGATATTTTTATTAAAAGATTATATAGATATATGTCATAACCCATAATGAATACAGAAATATATGTTCATATCTTTATTTATTATACCATATGTTTATATATGTATTATATCAATTACTATCAATATATTAATATAACACACATTAATATATACATTATTTTATATATTATATAAATATATTTATATATCTATAGTATATATTATATGTATCAGTATGTGCTATTAAATATGCATGTGTTTATATACTATATATGTATAAAATATATAATAAAATATATTTATATAATATATAATAATATATTTATAAAATGTATAATAAATATATCACTGTACATTTAACTATATGTGTTATGGGTGTTTTGCCTATATGTATGTCTGAACCACATGTATGCCTGGCTCACAGAGACAAAAGAAGAGGACATGGGATTCCTTGGATCTGGACTTATAGACAATTGTGAGCCACCATGTGGGTGCTGGGAACTGAACACAGGTCCTTTGGAAGAACAGGCAGTGCTCTTAATCACTGAACTATTTCTCCAGTCCCATTTCTACACAAGAGAAAAAGGGAAATAGTTTCTTACTAATATAATATGGAATCTTTAGATGAAAGCCTACTAATAAACATACTAAAAATCTAAACAATCTATTGTTAATGTATTCTACAAATGAAGGTTTATATAAACTTATTCAAATACATTAATTTCTTTTTTTGTTGTTTGAGGGTTTTTTGTTTTTGTTTTTGTTTTTGTTTTTCGAGACAGGGTTTCTCTGTGTAGCCCTGGCTGTCCTGGAACTCACTCTGTAGATCAGGCTGGCCTCAAACTCAGAAATCTAGCTGCCTCTGCCTTCTAAGTGCTGGGATTAAAGGCGTGCACCACCACTGCCTGGCCATATACATTAATTTCTAACATGAAAATTCCATTTGTTTCCTTTTTGAATGCAATTGTATCACTCTATAAAGTAGCAGTTCTCAAACTGTGGGTTGCGACCCCTTTCGGGGTCAAGTGACCCTTTCATGGGGGTCACCTAAGACTATCAGAAAACACAGATATTTGTATTACAATTCATAACAGTAGCAAAATTATAGTTATGAAGTAGCAACAAAAATAATTTCATGGCTGGGGGTCACCACAACATGAGGGACGGTATTAAAGGATCACAGCATTAGGAAGGTTGAGAACAACTGCTGTAAAGAAATCAGGTCTAGAACTTACAAGTTCTCTCTGTCTCTGTCTCTGTCTCTGTCTCTCTCTCTGTGTCTCTCTCTGTCTCTGTCTCTGTCTCTCTCTCTCATTTTGTGTGTGTGTGTGTGTGTGTGTGTGTGTGTGTGTGTGTGTACACTTGATACATGTCTGGAGGTCAGAGGACCTCTGATAGGACTTGGCTCTTTCTAGTATGTGCGTCCGGGAGACTGATCTCATCACACACTTACACTCAGCACCACCGCACTGGTCCCTCTACAGTCCTAAGAAAGGAATTAACAGCCCCTTGAAACTGCAGCCTTCCAAAAGAATGAGTGTCAGAGCCATGCAATAAAAAGTCTCAATTAGAAACATTAAAAAAGTAATTCTTACCTTACCAAGGTTTTCTTGTTCAGTAATATTTTTGGTATACTGTTCCCTAGGGAGTCAACAGAATATTCAACCTTAGCTTGAATCAAACAACAAAATTATAAATCAGCACATCTGTATACATTTACAGTTTCAGGCAGAATCAGAATGGGACTCATCAGATATTTCGTTTTTCTTCATGTTTAAACTATTGTTCCAGTAAACAGTAATTTAAAAGGGGGAAAAGAGCAAAGCTTTATGTAGGAAATTACGTTAAGAAAATTAAGATATAATACTAGTTCTGGTTATCTATCCTTAAAACTGGCACCCCATCTGCTTAAATTACACATTGCCTTTTAGAGTCTACTACATAAAAAAGTGTCTGACTCTGCACCTCTGCTTCCAGAAGTCAGCCTGCAGAAGAATTCCCACAACTTAAAAACATAAAGGCAAATACTACTTATGCCACCAATGCATAGAATACTGAGAGCTAGAAGACTAAATGCATACAGATGGGGAAGTGTTTATGCAGATTATAGGAATCTATTGAAAGGAATAACACAGAGTTGTGAAAAATGAGGTAAACCTATGCATACTGAAGTGAAAACTATTCTAAATGAATATTAAGATAATTTAATATTGGGGCTAAAGAGATGGCTCAGAGGTTAAGAGCACTGACTGCTCTTCTTGAGGTCCTAAGTTCAATTCCCAGCAACCACATGGTGG